>JAZBGZ010001537.1:0-15734 GCA_037414795.1 Stenodera caucasica | reverse complement strand
TTGTAAATTGGTATGTTATGGGGCGGATCGACAACAGGCAATAGAGCGAAGTATTGCCGCTTTAGACTACTACGTTATAAGAGGAGTAACGCATAATATACCGTTATTGAGAGATATACTAACGGAGAAACGATTCATCGAAGGCAATATCAGCACGAATTATCTACCACAAATCTATCCAGACGGCTTTAAAGGCTATCAATTGGATGAGAATGAGCAGAAAAATTTGATTGCAATCGCTGCCGGTTTATATGCGACTAACGATCTAAGAAATCGGCAATTCTTAAACGGTCCTCGTCTACAAATCCACGAAAATACCTGGCTACAATGGAGAATCGTGGTCAAATTAAACGGCAAAAAAACCAATGTCGACATCGACCAAATCAATCAATCGTTCCAAATTAAATTCAATAATGAAACGCTCATAATCGCTAAAAAAAACTTGAATCTAGCCAAATCGGTAATTGAAGCCCAAGTTAATAATGAAGCTGTTGTTATGCAATTAGTTTCGCGTAACGCTAGTGGCGAATTCAAAATTACTTACAAAGGTACTTCATATAAATTGAATGTAATTTCACAACAAGCCGCCGATTTATTGCATTTAATGCCGAAAAAACCCAGCCTTGATGTTTCCAAATTGATCAAATCACCAATGCCTGGACTAGTTAGAAGTGTCTCTTGTAAAGTTGGCGATGGAATTGCCGAAGGCCAGGAACTATGCTCTATTGGTAATTTCAATTATTTATTATTATTATTTATTGATGAGTGTTTTTTGGGGGATGTAGAAGCGATGAAGATGCAGAACGCAATGGTGGCCGCCTCCTCGGGCACAATCAAAGCGGTCCATATCAAAGAAGGCGATACAGTAGGCGATGACGATATTCTAATTGAATTACTATAAATTTCTGTTATTCTATTATTGTTAATAATAAATAATTTAATTTCGTATTGTTATGTGTGTAAGTTTGGGGGATGCTTGAAAGGCAACCAATTTGTGTTGTAGTTTAAGCCACCCTCTTTCTGTCCATCTGGATTAATCTCGTAAATTTCAAGTTGAGATCATACTCGTTTCGCGCCCTTATAAATATAGTTGTAAGGGGGAGAATGCGAATGGTCGCCTGTCAATCTTTCGAGTTGTTTGGCTATAGGGCATATTGACGTCTAGAAATATTATGGTAATATCGACTATACACAAATAAAATTCCACCACATACCACTCCATATATCAAGCCATATTAAATTTTCGAATTTAATTCGGTATCGCTTGTCAACTAGAGAATATGAATCAACAACATTCAATAATAACGCTGAATAAATGAAAATGGAAAGATGCGTGTTTTTAGAGCAATTTGATTTGTTGATATTTGATTGAAAATTATTTTTACAATATTGTTTTTTAGTTATTGTATTGAATTAATCTAGTGCTTTGATGTTTTCATTGTGTTAAAATTTGACGGGTCACAATAACTATCCGTTATTATTTCCGATCTTGTCGGTTGTATGCATGATAAATAATAAAAATTAATTAAATCATATTTTCCATTTGTTGTTCGAAATACAAACCCAATTAAACGTTCGTAATCGAATGGGATTTAACAGCCCAATAATAACACTCAATCAGTCGAAGTCCAAATAGAGGACTATCTTCGCAAGAGCTACTGATAGATCCTTTTGATTGTTGTACAATTTCATAAATTAATACTGACGATTCGTCCCCTTGTAGTTGCTGAAAGTGATGATTCTCCTTCCGGTCAGGATCTGAAAAATTTAATCCGAACAAACAGCCTCTAGGTCGAGGAGTAATGCTCGTGTGAGCGGAAACATTATTAAATTGACGCAGTGGGGTTTTTATGCACTTTATCCTTAACAATATAGAACATATAGGGTGTTATTTTTGAAGGGGCGCGAATACACATAATCATTCTATCTATTTCTAGTTTCGTTCTATCTTTCTCTAACTGTTGTCGGTGTTGAGATGAGGCTCTTTGCCTGCTGCATTGTTCATGAAGTTCTAATGAATTGTCGTCCATTGTTAGATCTATATGTGGTTCTGTACAAGAATGACAGAAATGGGAACGATTGTCGGAAAGTATTACATTTCAACACAAAGAACAATGATTCACAATGTACCATATTTATAATTTACCTGGAAAACAATAGCAATAAGTGTCAGGATGTGTGAAACAATAGACCAATTGATTGGACATTGACAAAGGTGAGCCATTCACAAAACAATTTATTCCGGTTTATAATACATAAAAGCACAACCAAACATACTGGCCAAACCAAGATAAGCGTGTACCATAAAATCCGAAATGAGTGATACTTATTTATAGAAATCTATTCCATATTTCTTCGATTCCATTTCTCTATTTCTAATGAAGATATTTCCGGTTATTGCTCATTTTACGATCCGTATAAGTCCATTTCTCTACAAAACGACAAAATTACTATAATAAAAATAATACAAGAGGGAAAAAAACAATTTCCCACGAATAGTCGATTTTGTAGAGGTGTCAGTGTATGAATTGACTGTTATCCTCAACGATTTCACGCCAATTAACGTCAAGATGTGGTTCAAAGTTGCTGAATAGGACAATTACCGATTTTATCCACCATTCTCTATTACCCCCATCTTATAAATTAGTCGATTCAACTTAAGACAACTCTTGGCATGTGGTAAATTTTGATTAATGGCAAATTAAACTACAACTCAAATAGATAGAGAATTGTTATCCAAACAATCCATACTAAATGGTTGAATACAGTGGTAGCACTTCAAACGAGCAAGTATTAAATCAATTATTTCAATAATTGCCATCAATTTTCGAAATAATTCAAAATAATTTATAAATTAATTATAGAGAAATTTTATTGTGATTTGTGTGATTGTGACGTATTTTAGCAGGATTCTATGTTGTGTAAAATTATATCCGCCGCCTCTGTTCAAGACAGGAACGTTTATATGGTATATAGGGTGAAAGGGGGGCGGTTTTGTGGGCGACATGAGCGGTTATATAAATAAGACAGGGCACAGATGTGTTCGCCCCTTTCTATATCCGAAAACAGGAAATTGTTAAATAGGATTAGAATAGATCGTGGTCGTTTGCAAATCAATATCAACAAAGAGACTTATAAGTTTCGAAATTCTAACAATCGATAAATCAACAATAAATTGACGGATAATAGTAGGTTTTTTCTGATCATAATTGATTCATAATTGAATACAATTGTATTTTGAGCGATCGAAAACCGATAACCCTAGAAGAATGTTGAAAGCGAAATTCACAAAATTAGCTCATCAACTTTAATTTAATGATTAAAATAATAAGACCCTCTTTTTGATTTTTCAGCTATTGAACCTTGTTTATAGTATCTTGAAATTGCATACTTTACCTTCTACGTGCTTCGAATATTTATTAGTCGTTCAATTTTTTTTTTTGTAAATATGTTCAAAATGAGATCTTCAGAGCTTAAGGAGCTATTTTTTCAGCCTCTTGATTTTCTCTATTACACTTGTTTGAGAGCTTAAATTGAAATTTTAGTAGCCCGAATTTTTTACAGAGCTAATTTTTGAAATCGATGTTGAAAGCAAAAAAAAAAGGTAGAGTCGAATTTAAATGAGATTAGAAAAACTGCAGGTCAATGTCTCGGAGCTGAAATATTTGGACCAGTTGGCACAAAAGAGGCCTAGAGAAAAATGGAAATATCCTAATAATGGTGAAACTCTGAAATAGCTGAATTTCAATAAAACCACTAACTGTATTATTTGGTTAAATACCTGTAATTGTTTCTATAACATGCTACAAACAAACCGATATCGATTGAAATTTCGGTTAAACATTAATAATGACATATTGTTATTGGATATTTGAGGAATTGGAAAATTCAGAAATCCACAAAAATACAGAAGAATAATAAAAATAAATATCACAATTATTAATTAATTTTATTTTACGCTGTTTCAAATACACACAAAAACAGTCTCGCCAACTATCATAATTATATGAAAAAGAACTAAATTAGATGACAGTAGCGCTATGTGATCGAGACTCGAACTATTCTCCCCACTCTAATACTGTTTGAAAAATTAATATGGATTCCAAATTCACAAAAAATATGGAAAAACTACAATTCGTGAAGAAGCCCCTTCTAGAGTTCACTTGCAATATTGTCGAGCTGCACGATGTCCCTTTTTTATCAAGTACTTAACCTAGTTTTCAATTGATAATAATGTGAACAAGAATTGTTTCTAACAAGTGAAATGTTAATGAAGTAGTTTTTGCTTAAATTCAAATTCTATACGAATTTCAAGCTTCAAACAAAACAAAACTCTGAAATTCCTGAAGTTCTACAAAACCGCTACCTGTATTATTGACTTTAATACCTGTAATTGTTTCTATAACAACATGCTACAAACAAACTGTCATGGTGATTGAAATGTCAGTTGAACATTAATAATGATTTATTGTTATTAGGTGTTTGAGGAATTGGAGAATCTACGATATAAAAATAATGAGGTTCAAAATATCAATAGCCAAAACACCATCGCATACTGGCCCAGTTACTTGTATTGGTTGGAGCAGCACTGAAGAAGTCTACTCAACTGGGTAATTATTGATAATTCTCCAAACAGAAAAATTATAATAATTCTCTTCTAGTGATGACAATCAATTATTATCATGGTCAGTATCCACAAATCAATCAATCCGTATTGCCCAATTCAACAAGGACTTATATCCGATTGATATGCAATTTTTACCACGTACCGGATCTAATCTTAGTAAACATGGTGATTTGATATTGATAACATCAGCTGATGGTAAATTTCATATAATGAATCGTAATGGACGTATTGAACGTAGTATTGATGGACATAAAGGTGCTATTTTAATTGGCCAATGGAGTCATGATACGACCGGTTTATTAACCGGTGGCGAAGATGGTTGTATCAAAATTTGGTCACGTAGCGGTATGTTACGATCAACTGTTATTAATAGTGATGGATCAATTTATGGTGCCTGTTGGGCACCAGATAGTCAAAGTATCTGTTATACACAAGGCAAATTTGTTATTATTAAACAATTAGCACCGAACACAAAACCGTTAAAAGTATCAAAATTCGATTTTATTGTTTCACTATTTTGATGATTTATTTGTTTTAGTGGAAGGCTCATGATGGTTTAGTTGTCGCCTTAGCTTGGAGTCCTGCATCCGAATTAATTGTGTCTGGTGGTGAAGATTGTCGTTATCGTGTGTGGGATTCTTATGGTCGTCAATTATTCTCAAGTGGTTTACATGACAACCATATCACTTCTCTAGCATGGTCCCCAGCTGGTGATCTCTTCGCTGTTGGCTCCTACAATACGCTACGTCTCTGTGATTATTCCGGCGTAAGTCCAATAATTAAAATATATAGTTTATTTTAATTTCTATAATTTGTAGTGGTCACGTTGTTTAGAAAAACCCAATACTGGTTGTTTATACAAATTGAATTGGTCTAATGATGGTACCCAATTAGCTGGTGCTTGTGCTAATGGTCACGTTCTTTTCGCTCATATTGTCGAACGACATGTACATTATCTTAATTATACAGCAACAATAACTGAACGTAAAATTATAACAGTTAGAAATGTTATCAATGATACATTAGAACAATTAGAATTATCAGAACGTGTAATTCAATTATCAATGAAATATGAACATTTAGTCGCAACAACACCAACACAATGTTATATTTATAATACAAATAATTGGAATACACCTGCTATTTTCGATTTAAAAGATGGCTCAGTTATATTATTATTACTTTGCGAAAAGTATATAAACGATTTATCATTTATTATTATTATTAATAATTAAATTTTAGGCATATGCTGTTGATTGAGAAGAATACGGTTAGTCTTTATAATTATCAAGGTAGATTAGTTGCAACACCCAGATGGCCAAATATGAGATTAGAATCATTAAGAGCTAATCAGATATCTTTAGCACCTGATACTTTAGCAATTAGGGATGCTGTCGATTTTAAAAGTTTGTCAATTTACAAATATCAAATATCATTCATTTCAATTATTGGCAATTATGACAATCAAATCGGCTTAGACCGTCCATATACGCACAGTTTTATCGTAACGCTAAACTGACAAGCATAATTTCAATCTCAATAGATGAGTGTGTTCGGGTCATTTTTACTTTTTGATGAAAGCAAGAGATTCGGCTCTGAAACCAATGGTGAGACCCTGTAACAAGATAAAAAATAAGTAAAATTAATATTCTAGGGAGCTACGTTTTTTTTGCTACGTCACTGATTCGAGCATTGTAAAAAAATAATGACAAAAGTTCAATTTTTTTTAAGCACTCTTCCTAAACTATATAGATATATTTACAAATTGAATTATTTTCTCTTTTTTTATAAACTCAAAGACAACAACTTTGGACGTGCTCTTAATATCTATTTATTTTCATCGGAAATAGAAAATATTGAGGCGATTCGCGATATAAATTACTTGATCGCTATCTATAGTCTTTGAAGGAACTAATCTAGATACTATAATGAGCTTTTATACTATTATCTTCAAAGACCACTAGATGGTGGAAATTATGAAATTATTGCCAATGATTGAAATGAATATGTTGAACATGAAAATTATTGAAATGATTGATTTTAGCTGTTGATTTGGTCGATTTGGGAAGTTCGAAGAACGCTTCCGAATCATCAACGATTTTCCAACATTCAATGCCAATAATTCAGATTGCTCTAGATCAATGGGGACCATCGAATCTACGTAATTTAGCATTTTTAGATAAAGCCCACGATCTCTATATTATTAATATAAGAAATTCGAATAAAATCTGCTTCAAATTGGGTGAGTTATTACTCTTTTTTTTTTTAATTAAAATTGCATTAAAAGCGAAATCTCCTTTTTAATATTATAGGTCGTAAAATTGATTCATTCAAATGGAATAGTGAAGATAATATGATTGCAGCAATTCAAGATACTCAACTTATTGTATGGTATTGTCCGACATCTGCTTATAATTCGACTTTATTGAAAATGTCATCGATGTATTACGATTCATCGGAATTGGGACGTAATCCGCGTATAAATGATTTTGTCGGTAATTCGGTATCTATACGACGCGGTGACGGTTCCTTAATCAATATACCAATTTCACCATTTCCATCAATGATACTTAAGTCAGTTCAAACTCAATTAATTGATATTATAAATGAATTTTAATTAATAAAATTCTTCCAGATATATTCAAGATGGTAAATGGAATGATGCTTTGAATTTATGTCGATCAATCAATGAGCCAACTTTATGGTCATGTTTGGCTGTTTTAGCTACCCAATCTAATGATGATGTACTCGATATTGCTGAAGAAGCTTATGCTAATATCAATCATTTCGATAAAGTTTTCTACATACAACACATTAAGGTATATCTATCTCTCTCTTTGATAATTGTAACAGTCACAATTGTAACCAACCTCTAGAAAAATCATCTAAAGTTGCATTGGGGCTAATTTAGATTTGGCCCTTGCCTTCCAACATTTCCAACAATCCAAATCTTTATGTAAATGTAGCTGAAATTGCATTGATGCCCTAGAGAGATTCAATCTTCGATCGGTTGTTTTTTTATTCTTCTAATTTTATGATTGTAGAAATTACCAACAAAACCCCAACAAAAGGCAGCTTTAGCTCTTCTAGGCGGAGCTTTTCAAGAAGCAGAATCAATTTTATTGCACAACGGGATGGTATTCCTTGCTATCTACAATCATATCAAATTGCACAATTGGACCAGGTATATTTGTTTTCTTTTTTTTCATGAATTTAATCTAAAAAATAAATGTTTTTGTAGAGCTTTAGATTTGGCAATTAAACATAAAACACATATCGATATAGTTTTGTATTTGCGTCAAAAATATTTAGATGCGATTGGAAAATCTGAAAATAACAATAAATTTAGTACATTACAGGAAACTGTACAAATTGATATCGATAAAATTCAACAAAAGATAGAAATTGAGCTACAAAAATACAAACCAAACAATTGAATTTATAAAATTGTTTATTATTATTAAATATAAGTAAACTTGTGTATTTCTCAATTCTTGAGTTTTGCAGCTTTCAAACAATCGCCGTAATGTCCCTCGCGTAACGGATCTAATTTCGTCAATTCTTCATAATATTGGATACGATTATCGGTTAGATTTTCATCAAACAAATGTAGACTGCCGGTTAGCCAACATTTCGCCATGACTATCCCTAAAATTAGTCCGAAAATTATCAAAAATCGACTAAAATTCCACTGTTAATTACATTTACAATCGGGCTCTAACTCTTGTAATTGTTCCAAAGCATCTAGTAGTTCTTGACGTTTCGCTTTTGTTACATCCGGACTACTTAAGACCCATCTTAAATAAAACCAAGCACTACTATCGAATGGATCAGTGAATACGGCATTTTGTACTAGATTCAATTCATTTCCGGCACTATCTTGATTCAAATTGTCCAATGTACTGCGATAATGCCACGATGAATAATTAGAGAAATTAACATTAATTCGTTCTGTTGAAAATTTAATTTCATCGACTAACGTTATACCGATTTTATTAACTAAAAGTCGACGATAATCCCAACAATGAACTAAAACAGTTACAATTAATCTCAATTGTTGCGATTATTATTGATTTTTGGTACAGTTTCTGTCGTCCATTGTAAAATATCTCGTACACAAATCGAATTCTTTATTCCAATTCGGTTTCGGATGGTGATCCAATACCCAATAACGATGGTGCCAAGAACCGTACGATTTCGGATTCGATACAAGACATTGTTCAGTTAGACGTAGCTCATTCTCGAGAAAATCGACGAGTTTTTCCTCACCTTCCAATTCATTCTCACCGCTAAAATAACAATAATCTAAAACGATTTTCTTTAGCAATTATCGAATCTTAACCATTGTTTTACTTCAATCAATACAGCTTCTTTACGGAAATTCCATAATGTATAAATATCGGGATTGACTTGCAACAATTGCGAGCATAATATCAAAGAGGAAGGCTCATAATTATCTTTATTTCGCGTTGATAAGATCTGTTTCATGCCAGCCCTATAACCTTGTAGTTTTCTTTGCTGTTCTTTCTGTTTTTGTAATTTCTGCTCTTCGGTAGTGCGAACTTTGAGTCGTCCATGCTAAAATCATCAATTTAATCAAATAATTAACCGATAAATAAATTAAAAAAACCATTTTATTCGGAAAAATTCAAAAACAAAGGCTGTAATGGAAACAATTGCAAGTCACTTGTCAAATCGAACATAACCTCAAATATGATCCAATTTTTTTTTCAATCATTTATCTATCTATCGAAATAAATGAATAGCGATTGGTTTTTTTACTGAAATATTTTATTCGATAACCTTAAAATTAATAAAACAAAATGAGAGGCTCAATTTTCAAGAAATGATACAAAATCGGTCAATTTATATAATTGATCTTCACTACTAGTCTGTCCTGGTTGTTCTGTAACTGATCGTATTGGATGGACCATTTTTGTGTCCGATTCAATTTGCCAACCACGTTCTATACAAGCTGTTGCACATAAATCAGCCGTTATACCAGTCATTGCTGATACTGTATCTAATGTTATTGATGAATAAGCTTGCGATATTAAATCCACAGCTCTACTTCTTACTTTATCTAAAAGAAAAAACAAATTAAATAGAACAATTGATTTTGTGTTATTGAATTGGAATGAAGGATTATAACAAATTAACCTTGAACTTGACTCATAATATTTGCGACACATTCTGACCATTGAACAGAATTTAAAGCTTTATATACCGATGGGAAATCACGTTTCCACATAAATTGTGCTACTTGCCAAATATTGCTCAATTCAGGCGTTGATGTTTTAACAGATGCCGGTATACGTTTCCATAAATATTTTGCATTACATCTAAAAATTTATAATGTTAACGTAAATCATTTTTCTCAATTTCAATTATAAACATACAAATCATTTTCATATAAATATATAGCTAGTAATTGTTCGTAAACTTGTGGTGTTGCTAAACCATTAGGAGCCTAGAATTGAATTCAATGGAAAAAATTTATTATAAAAATTTTTAGGTTATGTTTTCGAAACTGAACATACTTCCAATTCTTGCCGTTCCAGGTCTTCTGCTAATTTTTCTAAGTCACTTGACACCATCACGGTTTATAAATTAATTGATAATTTAAGCTAACTATTACTCTTCTAAAAAAATACGATTCCAGAAAAATACATTTTTATTTCAAAAGCAACCGGTTGATGTTTGACAAACGCTTGAAGAAATGTCAAATTGCAGTAAAGATGGGCGCTAGTCATCATGAACGATCATCTCAAAATTATTACAGAACAAAGTTTAGCGATCTAGAAAACGTAATAATATTGAAATAATTACAGAAATTGATTACTCGAAAAATGACTCTCAAACAATTTGAAGAATCAATTAAAATTGTAACAAAATGATAATTAGTTTTGTCAAAAAAAAATAGATGGCGGCTCAAATCGCCAGATTTGCGCAATTACGAGCTTGTGTAATCAACCTGGCTGTCATCAAGAAACAAAATCTTAACCTCAATTCAGTGCTTGTGAAACTATATATTTATATTATTCCAACAAATACAATGAAATATTGAGTTTTTTATTTAGTTTTTAGGATTAAAAGAAGCGAAAATTCTAATCCATGAATTTTGTACGTACGACTGGAAGACTTCTTCCATCGGGAAACCTAACCTCAAACTTTCCAACTATACGAAACTACGCTTTCAAAAGCGATTTGAAAATCAAATGGGTACGTCCAGAGAAGATACCGTGTTATAAACCGGAAAAATCCGGTGATTTACAACAATATACTGGTGTTGATAAGACACAGCCACAATTGCAATTTCGTGAATCGAAAGAATTACAAACAGCCGATGAAGTAGTTAGAAAATTATTCTCATTGGAATTTGCACCACGTAAAAAACACACTGAAGTCTATTTTAACGAAATCGTGAAACGTGTACAACGGCATCCGTACGATTTCCAATCGGTAGAAGCGACAATAGCGAAATGGACCGGCGTTATTCATACCTATCAAGAATTAATGGATCGTTTTCCGCGTAATAAACGTTTGAAAGTCGTATTGAAAGAGCTGATCGATCGTCGTAAGAAACGTTTGAAATATTTACGACGATGGGACTATAAGAAATTCGAATGGTTATTAGAGGCGTTGGATATTGTTTATAAACCACCACCGAGCGAATTTCGTTGGGTTGTACGTAGAGAATCGCTGGTTAAATTGACGGATAAATATTGTGATGAACTGAAAAATGAACGTTTACAAGAATATAAAGGTCTGTTGGAGACACAACAGCCGGTATTTCTGCAAGAGAAAATACGCGCATTGGAATTTATTCGGGATGAACAAAAAGAATGCGGCGTTGAAGTCACTGTTTCGCAGGACGAGATCGACAGTGTCAAAAAACAGCTGGACGAACTCCTGGAGAAGAGACGAGAACAAGCTGAAAATGTAGATTAATGAGACGAATAAATATTTCACCACATTTATTGTTATTATTATTAATTACATTACAACGATTAGTTTCTAAAAAATATTGCAATTAATTCTACAGTTTTCGTTAATCGATGAATTCGAATCGAGAAATAATTCGAATGATTGAAGTTCGACAATACTATAATTATTAATACTAACATTGATTCTAGAAATTATTCCGCTATCAAAAAAATCAGTCAGTCGACTGTTATTTTTGTTAATTTTAGGAACAGATTCTTGGAGTTTTTTCGTTTTTCGTATTTATATTTATAGAAAAAAAAAGAAAATTTGCATAGCAAATTAAATAGAAATTCCAATGAAAATTTCCAATGTGAAAAATAAAATTGAGTTATAAATAATTTAAGTTTTTTTAAAAAATGAACTTATAGTTTTACTACCGCTGGCCGCCTTAGATCTAGCTTTATCTTTAACGGATTGTGTTTTATTCGATTTCGGTTCCGGTTTACTTAAATCTAAAACATTCTTCTCATTTGCTGTATTATTCTCTTCATCGTTATTATCGTCAATTTTAATTCGTTTAGTTTCTTGTAATAAACTGGCTGTGCTACTTTTGCGTTTGTTTTGTGTTGTTGTAGTTTCTTCTGGTAAATTTAAATATTTCAATAGTTTTTGGCTGAGATCATCCATCAAATATTCGGAAACTATACCGTGTGCGTAACGCAAATAGCTATCGTTATCTGTTGTTGTTGGTGTTGTTTTGAATGTTGCCGAAACGGCCCCGCTTCCGACATGGATATTTTTCTGTTTTAAAATCTCAGCAACACGTTCGGTTTTCTTTTTCAACCACGATAATGTCTTCTCATCGTTATATTTGAATGCGTTCAATTCTTCATCGCCTCTACGATCAGCAATTACACTTAAATATTTGATTAAATCGGCAATTTTCGATAGACGTTCAGTTTCCGGATATTCATCATCTTTCAATAATTGTTCGATGGGTATAGCTTGATTTATACAAGAGTTCTTTAAATATGGTAAAATCAAGAATAATGGGTCTATGGGTGTTGATAACAGCATTTTACCATCACTTTTCACTTTATTATCGATGAACCATGAACGTTTCTTGTCATTATAGGTTAAAATTTCTTGTACGGAATTATTAACGGACGAAAATAAGAATATTGCTGATTCATTTGTTTTGGGATGTCGTAAATTTACAATATCCGGTGTACCACTACCTGTATATTGATCAGATAATTCTAAAACCTCACCTAAGAAATAAAACAAAACATTTTCAGTGATCATAAAACGAAAAGAAAAAACCTAAAAAAGTCAATAATTTATATTTACCTTTTACTAAAAACACCCATGAGTTTGTTGGATGTTGTATATTCGATTTTATGCATTTTTTCGGTGATGCTTTTATTCGTGGCATTGTTATTTTTATTAATCAATTAGAAATGTAATTAAAAATTTTTTATATTAACAACAAAGCAACATCGCAGACGCACAATACGACCAATTTTTCGTCTTATTTTATATAGTTGGCGATCATGGGTAATATACAATCGACCGTATCAATATTGAGAATTTTTAATATTTATAAATATATTGAAGAATTTAATGTTTGATTAGAATCTGGGTATTTTTATTCAATATTACCAACTCCTCGTTTGACAGGAAACTGGCGCCAAAAAAGTTAGGTTATATAGACTTTATTTGTATAAAAACTTTTAAAAATTGCTACAATTTTAATAGAAAAGTATCGAACAACCAATCTAATCCAATTTCTATATTGGCTCGCATCTAAAATTTCTCGTAAATTCAACAGATTTTTATATTATTTAATAGAAAATGATATAATTTTTATTAATTGAAATCAAGTTGGATTAACATATAATAATTATTTAGACATCAAATATACGAAATATAAAGCTTCTAAAATTACAACATTCAATTATACTATAAATTCTAACTATAATCAAAATCGATTCCATCAACATTCGTCTTAACTGTGGGTTAAATCCAATTGTTGGTGATATCTATCTTTATGATATTCAGTCATTTTCTATATTATTTATATACATTTATAGTATTGTACATATCTATAGCTAAATACAAAGAGAAAAGGTTAAACTATGGACATCTAACTAGTCATTCTCTAATTATTTTCAGTTTTATTATAGTTATGAGTTGTGGATATTGTTGTTCCATCAGCGAATAGAACATCTGGTAATGATCCACTATTGATAGCTAATTCGTCTGGAACGGCCTCACTATCGGTATTTGTCGAAAATAAAGTATCTGTTGTATTTCTAATTATATTTTCTGTTGTTGGTAAAATATCATTAGTGATAAATAATACTTTATCGACATAAAACATTGTACCCAAATTATAGACAAATACTTCACTTTCAACAATTGCGGCATCATTAACCCGAATTTTATCTGAAACAATAGTAATTCGAATTAATTACAATAATTTGTTTTATAATTTAGAATTACTGACCTCTATTACGTTTGATTGTAATTGTTTTATTGCCCAATGTTGTTAATTCTATACCATCTAATAGATCTTTATTATATAAACGTCCTTTAACGAAATGATTCAATAATAAATTAATACCATTTGAATTCGTTAAATAATTATCGGGCATTTTATTCAAACCGATTTTATCGAAGGCTTGATCAATTGGTACGAAAAACGTATAATTTGTACCGCTAATAAATTTCGATAGATTTGATAAATTCAAAAATCTGGTTATATGCTGGAAACGTTTGTTATTATCGCGTTCCAATTTCAAAAATGCATGCGATAGAAATTGAGCACCGAACCACGGAAATGCTAATAACGGTGGTGTTTCTTTATCGCGATTCTCCTGATGCAATTTCGTTACAATCGATTCACTAACAAATAATACTTCATTAATGAAAATTATATTGCCGTTTTTCACCGGTATATCGCCTTTAACGACCATGGCACCATTCACCAATAAATTCGCTATAAAAAAAATCGGATTATTTATTAGATGATTTTAATGAAAATTAAGGGAAAATTTACGATTTTTATTGAATACAATCTCTCGTCCACCGACAGTCTTCACAATTTGTCCATCTCGAATCTCATTTTGCTTCAAATTGGCCTCAACGAAATGGTTAACAATAACGTTTTCGGTGAATTCGGGCACGCTAAACGGGTAAAAACCCCAATCTATCGGGTGCCAACGTTGAAATGCGTAATCAATCGGTATAAATACCGTGTATTCTTTATTGTTCTTCAATAGTTTTGTAACGTTCGATTTCGTTAAGAAATGTTGAAATACACGTACACCATTTTTCAAATACGATAAAACATCCATAACATTATCAATAAATGTTGTTGTTGTTGTTGTTGTTGAATTATCATCTAGGATATTTTTCAAATCTTCAGGGAACAGATAGTTATCAATTATAATTAAATAACCATTCGGCACAATTATTTTCCGTTCGATTACATTAACGTTATTTATCGTTAATTTATCACCATTCTCGATTATAATTGAAATATTACGCTTTCCCAATGTTTCAATTGTTCCATTTTTCGTTAGATTCGTCAAATCTAATCGTTCATTCGATACAATATGATTCAATAGTAATTGTTTTAGGAATTCTTGTTGTTGATGTTGTTTTTGCAATAATGTTGTTGAAGTTCGTGAATTTTGCGGTACTAGAAGTGTGAAAGGTTCATCTATAAAAAAAAAAACGAACGGAAATTATTAATTAGAATAAAACAAATGACAAATATAGTCGACCTGTTATTTTAACATTATCTTGATTGTTGAAAACTTGCCATAAATTGAAGAATTGATCAATATTCAAATTTGTTATTAATTCTTCATTAATATTCGATAAATTCGGCAATTCAACAAGTCGCCGATTATCAGTATTATTAATGTTATTATTATTAATTCTATCAGTACAATAAACACTGCTCAATATAGCAGCAATTGTTAATAAAATTGTACTAGTAATTGTTCGAATCATATCACTTTGATTTTATTTGACTAATCAATTGAATATAAAATTAAATAAAATTATTTGTAAATTATACAGAATGATTCACATAACTATTTATAATATTAATCAATAGTAATATTAAAATCCGGTTTGAAACTGTGTTAAAAGAGAGAGAACTAGCAAA
>JAZBGZ010001535.1:0-11973 GCA_037414795.1 Stenodera caucasica | reverse complement strand
CAAAAACAAGAAATCCAAACGAAATAGAATAAAGTTGAAATTGATGAGAATTTGAAAATTTCGAAATGATTGATGGATCAAGTGAAGAATTCTAATTTCTAATGTAACAAGAATGAAAGTCACGTTTTAGAGATGATCATCATTAAATTAACAATAGATGAAGAAATGATAATTGCTTTGAAATTATACATTGACTAGGTCTAGGTCGTCGAGATAAATTACTTTAAAGCCCCACAACAACAACAACAACATAAACAAAATAAAAAATAATTCTCCCGTTATTGTTTAGTATTGAATTTCCTTCTGGTTTCTTGTTTGTCACATTTATAAAGACGGAAATAAAACGTATTGGATTTATCGATATTGAAGGAAACAACCAACTCGGTCACAATTAAAATCAATAGACAAAAGAAGGAAACATCACCCACAAATTGATCTCATTAATGTCAAAGTTTTTCTTTTTTGCAACAACAACAACAACAAAACAACACGTCTTTGAAACGTTTATAGAATAAATATGAAAAGTCTTGTCTATTTTGTTGATATTCCTCCTACCGGTTGACTGGTTGTTTTTCTATTTAAAGGCATCTTTCTATAGACAATCGTTTTAGAAATTCCAATCACCGAACACAATTTTTACGATAAAAACTTGCCTCTTTCTCTCTTTGATAAACGAACAAAATACATAACTGTCCGAGTGCGTGTATGGAAGATGTGCCTTTTTTCATCGATATCCTCAAAGTTAGGAACAATCTCTCCACATCAATTCCTCAAATTCCATTGATAATAAACAAAATAATAATAATAATTTGCAGAATTTCCGTTTTTGTTTCATTGTGTGAATCTTCAAATAATGGATAAAGTTAATTGGAGAAAAATCTTTATTCTTTCGGGTATAATTTGATCACGTTCTCTACCTGTTGGTTTAACCGGAAAATTAACGAGAGAACGAGAAAAAACATTAGTTTCGTTCTAGCTTGAGGCTGAACATCTTGCTTTTTTTCTATTAAAAAAAAATATTTCATAATATAATCGATAATTTTGAGCCCACACAATTTCAAAATTTATAATTTCTTCTATACCATAACTAGACTAGTTAATATCGTTTCAATTTTCAATAATCGGATTAAGAATGTAAATTTGAATGTTCCAACTAATCGATTCAATTACTATGACAATATAGAGTTCATTATTATTATTTAATTTCTATATCGAATGATTAATTAACATGGAAACTGTGGGAGAATCTCTTTCTATTTTACTATCGTCTAAAATTTATTACCATAAGAATATCAATATTGTTGTAGGTGGTTTTATATGGAAAGCAAATCTATTTAAATTAGGTCGTAAAAGCCTTTTCGAACATAATTCGTTAATTTATTTACTCAGACTTTATTTTAATTTATTCTAATCCGGATTGATTCGATCGAAATATTTAGGAAAAAAATCGACTTACATTTGTGCTAAGTTGTGATGTTAGAGTTTGGACTTTTTCTTGAGCTTCTGTTAATTCCCGTCGTAATTTACGTATTTCATGGGCTTGTTTCTCTTCAGCCGACGAATAAAGACTTGAAGCTGTCGAGACCAGACTTATTGAAGAACCATGAACTGAAATCGATTAGTTTTGGTTCAATTATAAATTTGTTTTTTTTAAATTTTTTCTATAGAAACTCACCATCATCATTTTTGGGAATACTGTGTCTAGGCGTTGATGAATGTGTTGGTGATAATGGAAAAGTCCGTGCACTGCCTGGTGCTGGACTAGTTGGCTGTGACCAATGACTTAAAGCACCAATTGGTAAACAATAATATGGCTCAGTTTCCGGTTCTGTATTTCTATGTAACATTGATGGATATAATTTTTCCGATTTAGTTGATCTGTAAGCAAAAAATTTTAAAAGTGTATACTGACAATAATTAGAAATTTATGTAAAAATCGAATGTGTTAATTAATCGAAAATTCGTGTAACAATGAAAGCGGACAAATACAGAATAAAATGTGCCATAAAGCTTAATACTGCCACTTTTAAATATTCATGACAATTAGAGAAATTTCGTTATTCATATTTATTGGAATATTTAAAAATTGCGGGCGATATTGTTGAGTCATCCGCTTATACCTGGGAAAAGTCCGTTCTCTGAGGTAGCTATTTACAAAGAAAAATCTACAATAGTTTATGTTTTTTCAATTGTTTTATAATAATCTGTAATATTTTCTAATTTAGCCGTTGCTCTTATATTTATTACCTGATACTATTGCTTCGGCTAAGTCTAGATGGCGAATCACGTAATAGACGTGTATGTGTTAGACTGCTTCTATGACTTGGAAGACTAGTCAAGCTTTCCATACTGTCAGTTTCTGATAGTCGTGGCGCTACTGAATAAGTATTGCTAAAAATAAAATCGTAATCAATACAAAAATCACAATACATTTTTTTTCTAATAGTTACCTATGTCGTAGCCACGGTGCATAAGGACTAGTATTTTCGATTGCTTGTGTATCGGATAGTGAACCATCACTAACTTTTGGACGTCCTTGTCGTAAAATTAGACCATATTCTTGTTGGCCGGCACATTTTGGAAGACTTTGTGAGCCCATCATTAAACGTTCCCTAACTGATTGGCTCAATTGACTTGCTGTATTGCCAGTTAAGGAATAACTTTTGAATTGAGGCGCATTTGTTTCTGTATACAACAAAAATATTAACAATAAATTCCTAAGATAAATCGAATATTTTTACTGTGAGGCTGTTGGAGATCACTGGAACAAGTCTGCGTACCACCAGAAACTTTAACTTTAGTCCTAGGCACTGCAGAGACTGCAGCAGTTTTCCCCGATTGATTTTGTAAACCTTCCAACAAAAATACAAGTTTTATTGATTTAGATTTACGAATAATTCCAAATAAATACCTTGAACTTGCTGGATAGTACCGTTTGGTGTGCCATTCGTTGTTGAACTACTACGTTTTACATAGCCAAAACTTTGTGGAACTCCACGAACTTTCGATGAGCTCTTCTCTTTATTACTATGCGGACTACTACGTCGTTCCCGACGTCCACTAGTTGGACTTGATGGTGCCGGTGCTGGTGGTGGTGGTGGTGGTGGACTACCAACACCTGGTGAATCTGTATAACGTTTCCATTGTTGACCATGTTTATTATCTTGTAATGCAATACCATTTCTTGTTGGACGTGATGTAACACGAGGGGCCGGTGGAGGTGGTGGCTCCTCCACACGTCCCCGTCTTGAGGCTTGCTCTGTCAACACTGTGAGGCCGGGCGATAAACGAGGCGAACTATAAAAAAAATAAACAATCAATTGAAATTGATTAGAATCGATAGTTGTCCGGCGCATCCACCATTCTTCGACATTATAATTCATTAATATTTCAATAAAACAGACCTGCAATGCAGTAATTATTAAATCGAACTATTGTATCGTTTTTAGAAATTTGAATTAATAAAGTAAACTTCCAGATAAAAAAATAAATAAAAAACACTGATCCCTGTTCTATCATCCTGTGAGTTAACTTCAACTGTCTACGTCAACAAGATAATGAATCTGCAAACACCAAGGGGACATGTTCTAACATAATATTTTCTGTAATCAATTCTTATTTTTTTTTTCGGTGATTCCATCAAGGAACTATTTATCTTCTTCTGGAGTTTTTCGAAAAAAATTCTTTTGTTAATAACTATAATCCAGGATAGAGTGCCTTTAATACTTTATTTATAGTAGAATGTAATTCACGTAGCGAATAAATCCTTATTTAAAAGCTCGACTATAGAAAAGCTTTGTGTCTAAGTGGCTTTATTTACTTTGGGATCAGATTTAATTAGTAGTGAAGCGAGAGAGCTTGATTCGCTCTCTTCTACTTTATTATAGAGTTTATTAATAATATCAACAATAAATTATAAATATACAACAACAATAACAACAAAGTGTAATTAGTTCATACCGCAAATTTCCCGCCTCAGTTTCCACTGATAATGCGCCACAATTTTATCCAATATCAATAGGGGCATCACTTATATTTTTCTAATTTTAAAAAATAACGTAATTCTTTTATTATTATTATTATTCGCTTTTTTTTAAGAACACTTAACGGTCAAAAATTATCAACGTATATCCCAATAACAATATTTCAGTTAGGCCCAGTGACCATGTCTGTCTGGCGTCTACAATATGAAATCGATGAGGGGGCGCATGTACCCTAACGCTTATACCCTTAGTATATTGCACCACGGTCGAATTAAACATCTGATTCTATATCCCCACTCTTTTCTCGACTTTGAGGGGGTTGGAACAATATTAACAACAACAACGACGACGACGGCGACGTCTATCGCGATAACAGGAGCAACAGGAGAATAGAAAACTTAAACAAGAGAGTGAAACAATGATAATGATAAGAAATAAAGGCGCTTTTATTCGAAATTTCTTACCCTTATTAGAATTGTCGTCAACCGTGGTGTAATATACCTGTTGACCGACAGATATAAGAGGGTTGATCATTGTATTGTTGGAAAAAAATAATAATAGGGAATTTAAGGACACGCGTCACATTTTAACCCTCCTTTATCAATTGATGATTCATTTTCTACCACTCCTAAAACGAACAAACAAGACCTATTTTCGATTGGTTTCAAGTATTTCACACTGATAATAAAACATCCCTGATATCCCCTAAGGAACACGATTGAACAACGAATTTAATTAAATCAACTGTTTGTTGAAGAAGAAGAAGAAAAAATGGAATCGTTCCCCGAAAGAATCCTTTTATTAATTTTCTTGCAACTATTGTGGAAAATCCCTCAATCATTTATTCTAGACGTTTCTTGTTGAGTTATCTTTTGTCTTGGAAGATTTGTGAAAACCGTCAGTCACCTTGATTGCCATCCATTAATCTAGTAGAGGAATAAACGAAAAGATTTAAGGGGGGGAAAATATAATCATTTTGGAACAATGATTCGTAAATTTCCATCTTCATTTTTCAACTAGAAATCGGTTCGATTTTTTTTTGTGCAAACTCATCTTTGTTGATAGAGTCGTTTGATAGTTGTGGGACATAAATTCAACTTACCCATTTGGTATATGAGCTGGCATCGTTTGGAGTCTTCTAGCATATAAAACTGACCCTCCTTCTGATAAATAGCCATCTGTCAAATCTCTTAATGGTGGATTTTTTAATATTTCACCATCGGATAGGTAGCCATTAGCTAATGATATTTCACAATAATCGGCTATACTGCCATCTGGTTGTATTCGTTGGTATTGACGTGTTCTTGATGGTAGTGTTAAAGTACTACAATAGCCTCTTAGTAGTGGTCTCATGGGTTCTATACTCAAAGGAGCTGCTTCTTCCTCTCCAATCTCTTTAATGAATTGATTTTGGATGAAACCATTACTGTTTTGATTTAGATTGTGTATTTTATCGTCTTTGTCGATTATAGAGGTCGCTTTAGTTTCGTTAATTGTCTCATCGGTAGTTTCTTCTACAGCTTCTGATATGTACGTGATTGGTTCTTTACGATTCGGTATGATATTGTGATGTTCTGAACCACTCTCACTGGACGGCTTATAAATCACACTACTCTCACTAGAATTACTATGATGGCCAGTTGAGGCACTATTACTACTTTCCGATAATTGATTCTCTTTATCGTTTTTCATAGGCGATACTAAAGCAACAGCCGGTTTATTTGTTGTATTGATCGTACTTAAAGAATTCTCTCTCGATAATTTAACATTAGTTTTATCATCTCGATTGATTTTACTTGTACCTTTAATAGCTGCAGTCGGTTTAGGTATACCAGTATTAATTGTACCATTATTATGATTTTGATGGGTATTCTCTTGATTTTGTGATATTTGATTTAATTTATTTGGTACAATTTCAGCTTTACTAATTGAAATTTTTATTTTCGGTTCGGTTAATTTCGATGTTGGTAAATTGGCTATTTTATGTGCATGTTTTTCAACATCATTTGCTATTTTTGTTGTTTTATTAGTTGTAATATCTTTTTTCGTCGAATTTGGACTATTTTTCGATTGGGCCGTTTTTGTCGGTTTCGTTTGTTTCAATCTAGATGTATTTCGTATTGGTTTTAAATCAGTGCATGGTTCTAAACTGGCACTACTATCACTACGTTCACTTCGTGCCGATGATACACCACTTGAACTACTAGTCCGTTTACCGTTTGTTGTTGGTGTTGTTACTGTTGTTGTTGTTGTTGTTGTTTGTGGACGATCATTCGATTTGAATAATTTCAACTTATCCAACATCGAATTCTTCTGTTGTTGTTGTTGTTGTTGTGTATTGGTTTGATATGGACTTGTTATTTGTGGTGGTGTTGTTGTAGGTGGTCCTCGCGGAATCATTGATAAAGCCGGACTGGAGGCACGACTTGAACCAGCTACTGGACGTACTTTGTCTGGTGGACATCTTCGTGATGGTAAAGCCGATCCTGGTAAAGGAATATTACTACTAGCTTTATGAGGAATTGCCGATGATCTAAAACAAAAGAACATAAAATAGATGAAAATGTAAACAATTTGAAGTTTTGTTCGAGAGAAGTGTATTTAGATAAGAGGTTGGTTTGTTTGTTCTGGTATACAAACAACAAATAAACTATTGAATTGTACCGGTCTTGAGGGATTCAATGATGTACAAAGTTGGAATTGAGAAATAACCGCCAAAAATTAAATTATTCAAATCGAGTATTGTAACTGGTCATATCGGTCATTAACTCGCAATTCCGCCAACCCTTCCGCTATATTTCCACCGGACCATAACGTAATTTCTAAAATTATAATCAAATTTTAATGAACAGACCTCCGAACTTCTGGTGAATTTGGTAAACTCCTCGATTTTCGATTATTGTGCGATGTTGAATTGCCCATTATAAATAATTTCAACACTTACATAAATATAATAGATAAATAATTATTTATTATTGTGAGATGTGTTCGGCACGCGTTCAAAAACCGTACTGTATATAAACTGTGCTCACACAGCATATACAGCCACCCTAACAATGAGAAACTGCATCTGCCACTCTTCTATTGCGTATCAGACCACTCCCCTGGCTCCCCTAAGCCCCCTATTTGCATCAGAATGGTCCATCGAACTCATTCCAAAGGACATGAACCACCAATGGTCTCTTGTTTCCTCTAACAATCCAAATGTATATAAACCAAAAACATACAAATTTACACAATGTCAAATCGAATAGGTATAATAGGGGGTGGATGATGTACGAAAAGGGATCATCACCGACATTTAACTAAACAGACAACGGTATTTGATAAGGGTAATGAAATTGGTTGGAAAATCCGGAAACAAAAAGACAATCCTTTAGCCAACTAGTAATTATTCTGGATTATCCTCCGGTTGTTTATTGATTCATTTCCGACTTTTTTGCTGTTTTTTGTTTCTATTTCTATTTTTTGTTTTGTTTGATTATTGTGAAGGGACTTTAGTTCATATCATATCCAGCACACGCTTCCACCATACTTTCATTTTTATTGAAAACCAAAAAGGAGGGAGTCTTCGAATGAAATGTCTAGGGATGAAATGGTGATCTAGAAGGGATTTTTATGGTTGTGCGAAATATTAGAATTGTACGGAAAGTTTTGCAATAAAGACCTAACCTGCACTTAATGATACTTTAGCAACTTGAAATATTCGTCGAATTTAGTTGAAGATATTTTTGGAACTTCCAAATCAATAGTAGAATTTAAATTATCTACATATATACGAAATAAAACTTTATTGTATAATAATTCAATTTCGTACAAGAATTTATGGTTTATTGTGGTGATATAAAAGCGATTCTTGTGTAAAATAGGGGGTAATTTCAAAGAAATTTTTATCTTGAAGGATTTTAAAGTTAATAAGAATTTTTATATTTATACACCCCATAAAATGTCTTGTTATCTGAAAATAAGTTCGACACAATGGTAGATATGTCTTTTATCAAAAGTCATTCATTGTGAAGTCTACAACGTATAAGCCCATCTCAATATTGAACAAAATAAAGAGTCGAGGCACAAAAAACACCTGCGTTTACTCATTGAATTTACATAACAATATAGTTGGGGTTGGTTAGTAATTGTTTTTTTTTTTCTACCAAGTACATCTTCAATTCAGTCGATATCCTGATCGAAATTAATAATTCAACATTCGTCGTATTATTGACTTTAACAAGATTATTAAACTTGCTTTATGGGCTTTACTTCAACTATATAACTTAATGTAGAAGAAATGACTAAAGGAAATTTCAATTAAAATTCCACAGCCGTTAGATGATAAAGTTTGAGAACTGCTTGTATGTTAGTTAAGTCATATATACCCCCCAAACACACATAAACATAGAGAGAGAGAGAGAAAATATTGGGGGTTGATGTTGGGGTGAATAAGGTCTACGTAATCATAATTTGTTTTCCCATAGGTGAGATAAATAATTTTAACGATTTTCATGTGGAAATTTGCAAACCAAAATTGTATATACGGTAAATTTTCATTCAATGCCAAAATGAAATGAGAGTATATCAAATTTATTTGAATTTTCCTTTTTTTTTATTTGCATCAATAGTTGGAAAATTCCAGAAAAACACTACAGATTGATATGCAATTTTTCATCCTACATTCCATATTGATCGAATTTTTCAATTTTAATCTCATTTCATCAACTGGCGTTAATAATTGTAGAATATTCGAAATTTTCACATTAATAACACCTGACGAAGGCTTATAGTTTCAAGGATATAATTGATTTTTGTTATATAAATAAAACTAATTGGAATTATAAAAGATAATAGAATAAATTAAGATAAAGTAGTAAATTTAGCTATAAATTACTACAATGTCACTTAAACACCATAAATTTTGTTAAAGTTTAGAAGCAAAACGAACAGGGAACAATACACGGGGGCGGCAATAATGGCAACATCTGCAGTGAAATATGACTTTTGTTATCATCATTTGTTTTTCTTCATCTTCTTAATGAATATAGGCTATATTGATTATTTTAAAATATCAATATTTAGTTGATATATAATAATTAATAATCCACCCTCTAATCCAGTAAAGTTTTATTTATCTATGGTGACTATCATATTTTATGAAAAAAAGTCACAATATCGTGACAAAATCTATTTTATAGGAGTTAAATGAAAGCTTGAACTATAAATATTGGAAAATTGCGGCTGTTTCGCTAGAAATCTTATTAAATTCTCAAATACGATTAAAACTTTGTAATAGCGTTAGATGAAAGTTGAGAAAAATGAGTCTGCATCATCAGACACAATTGTGTGAATTAAAAAAAATAATTAAAGTCCTCGACTCTACTCTACGATTTTTTTTAACAATTTAATTGCTATTCTTTCGAGTTTCGGTGTATAGAAGGTTATCTAACTAGCAGCGTCCGTATAGCTTGTTGTATAAAGTGTTGCCTACCTATTCGGCGTCATATCAGCCAGTTGATTCTGTTGTTGGATTTGTTGTTGTTGTTGTTGTTGTTGTTGTTGAACACGTTGTTTTGTTGCTTGTTTATGTCTTGATAAAGCGAAGAAAAGTGCCAAAATTGCTTTCAATTTACCATCTCGCAGTTCTTGAGCCGAAACATTTTCCAAACCGGAAACATGTTGGGCCTTCAAAACACCCAAACACAGATTTATATTATCCAACTGGAAAAAAATGAATTAAATTCAGAATTAGAAATGAACGAAATTATCATTTTATAATAGTTTAATCGAATGTCATTCAATTGATATTTAAATCGTTGATAGAGTTGGCGCATCCACCATTTTTACAAGTTCATTTAGTTGTTTTTTTTTTTGTATTAATTGTCGGGATTTCGAGTGAATGAACTTATGTAAAGGAAATAACAAGAGAGATAGATTCGTAATGCATGAATAATTTCGTTACGGTTGATTATTTTGTTGATTTTCGGGACAATATTTGTGATAAAGTCATAACAATGTCAACTATATTATTGTCGAAATTGGTAATGAAAATCGATAATAAATATTATGCCCACAAGCATTTTATTCAATCACATTATCAAATATTCATGTATATCAGCGCAAAATTTTTGAGGGGTTGCACTAGACTAAATTAAAACTAACGAAAAAACAAACAAATTGCATGTCTTTTATTTTGTAGGATTAGTGTTTATTTCCAAACACATATGATAGTTAATTATTGAATATAAATGACAACAGTTGGCAAATTGGCATTTAACAAATGGGCTTTAGTATTGCATTAGGTGTGCCTTGAACGTTTTCTAATTTATTTCGAATTGTAATTATGAAATTAATTGATGAATTTTGTTTGTTTACGATCGATCTAATAAATTCGAATTTCCACTATAAGATCGTAAATTGTGAATAAATGTCTTGATTTTATGTGCGGTTTCACTAGTAATTACTGTATAAATTACAATATTAACAACACTAGACACCGATTATTGTGTGTTGGAGGAAAATCTGTAGGTAATAAATTTTTCTATCGTTAGTTGGCTTGTAGTTTGATTGGAAAAAGTTGAACGTTTTGTAAATCATTACCATTAAATCTCGTCTATTATCCGTAGGTGGATCGATAAAATTTATTTAACATTATAATTAACCGATACGATTCGATATCGAGCGATATTATTTAAATGTTTTGAAAACAATTCAATTTTCATTGGGAAATAATGAATGATTTACGTTTAAAATTCGTTGTGTTTCCCATTTTAATTTATCACGTACATGTTTAAGGTATTGTTTTATATCTAAATGACTGCCACTTGGTTTTGTTATCATATGTAGTTGCACGTACGTACCATTCAACAATTGTCACAAAACATAAAATTGTAACTTAGTATGCAAATTTTTGTAAATAAATCCAGAAATTTTCCCATAGAAATTTTCGTTTCTTTCAACAAATGAAACAAGTTCGAGAATTCGGTAATAAATTATCACATGAAATAAGGGCGGGCCCATTTTACAGGTGGTCGTCACTTTTACAAAACACAAACCCACCAAATATGGGTCGGTTTTTGTTATGACTATTGTTGGTATTTTCCACGAAAAAAAAACTATTATTATTAGAATCTAAATTTGTGTCGTGTCTCATGCCTAAATCTACTATTAAATCAAAGAACTTCAGGGTTAAATTGTTGTTGGCGGATTTCGGACCATTTATGGTTAAAACATTATGCGTGTCTCGACCGATTCCCATATAAGCAATGTAATCTCTGTGGACAACAACATGATTTTAGTACAGAAACAATACAATCACGTTGTTGATTGTTTCGAGTTGATTTCACTAAAATAATAAAAACACACAAAAATAATCGATGATTTTTTTTTGTTGTTGATTAATAAAACAACAATAACAACAAGAAAAATCCAAATTAGGGGGCATTTCGTTACAGATGTGATGCAGACGGGGATTTAGTGTTAATTGCAAAAAATCCAGCTTCTTGAAATGGATAATTAACAGAAGACCGCCCTAGTGGCCAACGATTTTTTTTTGTTGTTGTTGTTGTTGAACGTCTGTGTTGAAAGTAATGAATTTGTTTTAGTTGAAATAAGAGTCAGGGCCGGATCGTAACGGGCCACCTCTCACACACGATCTAAAAATAAAATTGAACGTCTGTGTTGAAAATAATGAATTTGTTCAAAGTAAAAGTCAGGGCCGGATTGAATCGAATTGAAATTGAAGTCTCAAAATTAGAAGACTGATGATATTTTGGGGCTGTAACTGTTTCGGAATCCAGCCCTGTTCGACTGGAGCGAATTTGGATTCAGTTGAAGAATTAGTTCGAATTCACTTAAACCAGACAGTAAAGACAAGAATTTACAAATTTCTAAACACTATTTACTTCGTACTGTTTTTAGTCGCGTGTCTAAAACGTATAAATATCAATTTTCATCATACATCATTGAATAGTAGTGTAGATATTCCATTAGAAGGGCTTGA
>JAZBGZ010001534.1:733-15737 GCA_037414795.1 Stenodera caucasica | reverse complement strand
GATATCTGATAAATTTTAGTCCAAACATCTCATAAGATTTGAATCGGTTGTCATAAAATTGACATCCGTTAGAAATAATGATGTAGAAAAGATAGATGACATTTTTTTTTTTTTTATCTATTCTCTTTACACGGGATAAATATTATATTATATATCTAAAAGATGATATAAAATGTAATATTGAAGAGATAAGGACCGATAACATCTGACCTAGATTGAAAAAAGATGTGAAAATTTGAAGTATAGTTATGTAAAATTGACTACCCTATTTTCAGGTTTCTACAATGAAAATCTTTATATTTTTCCATCTCAATTTTATTGAGCGAATGTTTCGCTTTAATTCGTACAAAATATCAAGGTGTGGTGTAGAAAAAAATCATTCAATAACAATAATAATAATAATAATGAGTTGACACACACACATATACCAAAGCTACCATTTAATTTTATTAGAATCCATTAACGGAATTAGTCACCCTTATAAGGATCGTTCAAACTCAAGCACCTACTAGACTTGATGAAGCTATAAAAAATAATTAACTCCACCATTGAGGATACTAACTAGTAACAACTAAACAAAAGAAATAGTTAATAGAAGTTTTTTATTTCAATTCTACCATAACAACAACAACAATAACAATAATAACGACAAAAAAAAATGTTGAAGGGATAAAAAATTTGTACTAAAAGTAGCCTCTTTGGTGTAAGTTGTCCGGTAATTGAAATTTACCACTCGAATAACAAAAGAATCAACTAACTAACAACAAAATTAGAGATAGAGAGACGATAGGAATTTGAAAAAGTGAGTAATTTTCACTTATAAAATGAGTAGCTGACCTCAAATAATGATTATAATAGAGAAAATATGTGAAGAATGTTGTTTTAATTTTTAATTTACAATTATTATGAGTAATGATTTAATAAATCACACCCAAAATTATTATTATAACCTTAAAATTTAATATTTTTATCACAATTCAACATGCCACCCCAATTAACTCACCAAAATAATTTTATGTAAACACTCAAACTTTAAGTTTAAGCTGAATTAAGTTGAGTCTTATTTAAAATTGATGTAAACAAATGAAATACGACGAAATGTTCAGAAACTAGCGACTGATATGACTGAATGAATCATAATGTGAATAGTTGGTGAAGTGTTTCAATAAAATGACAATGATGATGACGCCAATACTAATAATAATGATTGAAGAGAGGGAAATTATAGAGGAAAAAACTGCGTTTTCTTCTATCAGACTTGGTCCCAAGACGACACTTCACCAACTAAACTATAATCATCTATACCAAACAATTTTAAACGGGGAACAAAACAACAATGACAGAGGCGCAGTAAACAAAACGTTGTGACGGTTACGAGTAGGGGGATGATGATGATGATGAACAAACCACCACCACCACCACCACCACTACCAATAACAGCACGCATAGAATTTCGCGGGGCGCATACTCTGATTGAGGGTGGATAGAATCTCTTTATTGAGGGGTAGGTGTAAAAGGGACGATCACTACCACAATACAGCTGCTTCAAATACCCATCTCTATTTATGTAGAAAAATTTTTGCACATTTCTACATACATAAGGGATGATTCTAGGAGGGGGGAGGGGGTGTAGAAAATAGTTTATTGCATTCTAGATACATAACCAAAACTGATTCATTATCATTCCGTATGGCAATCTGATATTTGAAACATTTGGAAATTGTTGAAACAGATGTGGAAGAAAATTCGAAAATATTTAGTCTGGATTTATATTCAATTTTTTTTCAGTTGTTTCGAAATGTGAAATCATTGAAAACTACAATTAGATCGAAATTTATACAGGATGTCCGCTCTGTAACGCAAGGCATATTTTATTTAGTTTTTTTTTCTCTTACATAAAGGATAAATCAAAAAGTTTTGGCATTTCTGGTCCAACTAGAGAAAATTGTCTGGTACTAAAATATAGCTCAGATGTTCGAAAATTTCACTTGGATTGTTCGATAAATAATCGAGATATTTGGACTAATTGTCGTACATAGGACAGCCTGTATAATACTGATTATATTATTTAACATCAATTTGATTGAACGATTTTTTTTTTCAAATCTATTAATTATAGATTTATGGAATTCAGTTAGAAATCTCTATAAAAACGACAATTTTCAATAAAACCATCACAAAAACCATAAAACATCTAATCCGTTCCATATAAAGCCACTATTTTTAACAAAAGTTACAAGAATCCGTCCAACCATGAAAATGAATTCAACGAATAATGGAACAATTGAAACGATGGTCAGTTGAATTCAAACATGATAAGAAATAGAAGGACACAAAAAAAAAGAGGTGAATGGTTCATCTTTACAATAAATACATTGTTATAGATATAAAAAAAAAGAAAACAATTCTAAACACATCACAATCAGATATAATCGTCAAAAGAAATACAGTGTGTCCTCTTCATACCAATCAGTCTTAATATTTCGATGATTAGAAAATTTCTTACGATTCGTCCGGAAATATTTGAACTAGTCATCAAGAGGACATGCTGTAAGCGGTCAAAAATCGCTTTATAGAATTTTTTTTAGAAAAGGGTGTGAAAATTCAACATAAGCATTATTTTTTTTATGGAATTGAGGATCAATTTTGTGCCAATTTCCCACTGAAAATTCAACACTGATTAGATTCAAAAACATCAAAGAAAATTGTATGTTCTTTTTTGTTTTTAACAAAAGTCAATTTACAAATTTGTCAAAGTTCCATCCACCACATCCTGTTATCCTTTCCAAGACAATATATTTTTGATGATGATGATGATGATAATGACAACTACAATTTGCATAATGGAACAAGTGACGTTTTCTCAACTTTTACAACAACTATAAAAAAGATTTTCTTCGCGTATTTAAAGAAAATAGATAGGTAAAACTGTTTACTATCGAAATTGTGAAGATAGTTATGTTAAATGCATAAACTTTAGAGGTAAATAACATTGAATGAAAAGTGAGTGGCGAAAGCCGTAAATGGTGCGTAAAGATTTACGATCATCTACTTCCCTAAGGATCAAGTAGCTAGAACTTGATGTATATAGACGACTATTGTATTTTAATACAAAGACAACTCCATGTATAGTTTAGGGCTTAGATAGTTTGAAATCATTTTTCATAGGGCCTTATCATATAATGTTGCAATTTAACAAAATTTCTGTTTGTTAAACAACTATTTGAACAATGATTGATTTTATTCATTCATTCATTCAAATCATTTGTTGATTTTTGTTTAAAATACATTTATGAAGGGTTGTTGTTTTAATGATTCGGTGTGAAAAGCTATTTATGTGAGGATCACGCAAATAATTAATAATTTACGTAGATGTTTTTGTTAATTTTGTTCAACGACTTTAGAACCCTATTTAAGTGAAATTTTCGTGGTTAACCGAATAATCTAGACGTCTCTTTACTGTTCACTACAAATCAATTTGAACTATGTGTAGAATTTCAGGTGTATACTAAACATAAACTATTCCCATTTTCCAAGATATTAATCGAAGTAAACCCTAAATAAATATTTTCCAATCAACAATATTTTATTTAATGTTGTTCTATAACAAATTTATTGTTACATTAATCAATTTTAACTGTGAAAGTGTTGTTGGGGAAGAAAAAAAAACTACTTATATACACTAGAAGCAAAGCAATTATCAGTAAAAATTAGATTTCGATTAAGATGACAATTATTTAAGTCAAAATAATAATAAAAGTGATTTATTCTGCAATTTGACCAAATCTTAGTTCTATGGAATCATGTCAACTCTGTCTGACTAACGTGAAATTCGTATCCCACTACTCCACTGACAGATAAACATAAAACGAATCTTTCTCTCCCAATTTGTTTACGTATTTAGAGGGATGATTTTTTTTGTCCTAAGCCGACTCCTTTAATCTCTCTTTATAGTTGAGTCCCGAAATTTAGTGCACCTATCTGTATATTAGCGTGTATATCTCTAATATAAACTTGTTTAACGTATTTATAAAGGCGACAGAAAGGGCCTTAAATCATTTTAACATACAACCCTATAATATGGAAGATGTTTATCTTTAGTACTATAGGACTAGATGGCAATTGTTTAACTTTCATAATTGAATTTTGTTTATTTTTAATAACAGATCCTCTATACACATATTAATCAAAAAAAAACAAAAAAGATTATAATAAAATTGTTGATCGGATTAGATTCGCAATTGTACAAATCAATTTAATGTTTTGTAATGTATTAATCGATGTCGCGTGCAAATTTCCACCCTTTTTGTCCTTTTCCCTTTCAATATAATCAACCGATCTACCCCTAGAGGCACAACAACAACAGACAAAATAGAAGTACGAAAATATAATGAACAACAAAATTTTAACGAAGGGACAATTCGATTTTCGAACTATTCTATTTGAAGAAAATTTATCAATTTGTCTTTAGAGCCCTTTAAACAACTTTACGATATTTCCCCAATTGAAAATAAGATAAAAGGACAATACTATTTTTTTTGTTTTTGTTTTAAATTACAAATAGGGAGAAAACTAATAAAACTAGACCAAACATCCCTATATTGGTGTATATAACTTTTTTTTGTGGTTTTTTTTTTTTGAGGGCTTCTTGAATTGAACAATACTAAGCACTTTATATGTAGGAGAGCCAAGGAATGGCGCAATATAAGGCCAAGTTTACCAACAAGACAATATTTCTATTCAATATATGAGGATATTGAGCAGTCTACAATCATAAATGAAATTCTACAAATAAATAAATATAGAAAAAATCACTTACAAAAATCAATTTCATTCTTTAGAAAATCAAGTTTGATATTCCAATTATAGTTCATCAGAATTAACGTTTGGAACGGCAATTGAACAGAATTATACCGGTAAAAGCAACGGTAATCTCGAATATTCTTGATGTAATTCAAATAACAATAACTCGGTTTGTTTTTTGTTTTTTGGTCTCGATAAATTATCGATTCGAAAATAAAAAATTCTTCTATACAGTTTATGAATTGTACTTTGTCTTAATTTCAATCGAATGCCGAGCAAATTTATGAATAATTCAAAAGTTGCCGATTAAATTGTAAAATATTGAAAAAGACTTAATTCTAAATTATATCGACCAAATAAATATATTCTGGAATTATCGAAAATTGAAAGTTTCATAATTATCATAATTCTATAAAATCACGATATTCAATAATATGTTTGATGGAGAAATATTTGTAATTTTGCATAAATATCAGTTTGAATATTTTAATGATGTTGCAGTTGTGTTATATGTCAATGAACATTAAAGATAGATGTCAATGGAAATAACATTACAACATTTGCTTATAAACATTATAATTAGATATGTGTAGACGGTCAATAACCCATTTCTCTTCAACTTATTATTATTAATATAACATTATTCAAAAATCGAAAAAACAGAAAAAACAACTTTTGTTTTATTCATAATTGGCTAATTTGTTTTGTAGGCGAAATTGTGGCCTTCGTACGGCCCTCGCCATTTAAACCCACACAATTTTCTTTGAAAAATTATTTTATCAACTAACATCCTTCCATTCGACATAATAAAAGAAATTTATAAAATAATTTTACTCTAATTAATAACAATAATAGAATTTCTGGTCTTATCGATAACTAAACTCGACATTTATTGAGATAAGTAACGAGTACTTTTGTTACAATCTTGATTATAGAAGATCTAAAAAAAATTACAATCAAAAATTGCACTATTATCTAGACTATGGACTAACGAGCATTTTAAGAGGGATAAACTAGCGAATTTGAAACTAACTAGAGGAAAACTATCGGAAAATAACGCTACATTGGATAGAAAATATCACAAATTGAAATTAGAGTAATTTTATTCAAATTTGTTCCAAAATAATGAAGCGCATAAATCAATGAAATGTTTGGTAACTTCCTCAATTTCCCTTCTAAATTATCGTACAATATTGTTTTTTTTATTAAAAAAAGTGTTGTAGCGTGGTCTTAACGATATTACCTCAGACTTTTCAAGAACAATTAGAAATTATTATTATTATTATTATGGTCAATTTAAAGCTAAATTACATCAGATTTATATCTAGATTTTTCATCAGAATTCCTTGTTATATTTAGCGAATAAAAGGGAGCTTTGTCATTATTTCTGAAAATTGAAAATTCTCAGTATTTCCCCTAAATCCATATCACACATCTAACTAGATTTTGATGAAACTTAAAATCATCAGAATCGAAAGAATTGAGATTCCTAATTCATCATTTCTGAAATATCTCAACAACGAAACAAAAAATTGCAACAAACTTTTCCGAAGAACATTAAACTTTCCATTGGAAATATCACAAGTTTTGTTCGAAAACAATTTATCTCAATTACAAATTTCCAGTTAAAAATCTTTTCCCTTGTAAATTACTAGTTTAGTACCTCTATTTCGGATACCTGAAAATATAGAAAAAATTGAAATATCGATAAATATACAACTTGAAATTCTATAATCACGTTATTGATTCAATTATGAATCATTAGTGGATGAGAACCGATAAAATCTAGATTTTCACAAATCATGCCATCCACATTAATAAAATTGATCAAATTTTTAAAGAAAACCCCGAAAAGCCTAAGTTGTCGAATTTCGATCGGAAAACTCCACCAGAATAACCGGAAAATCAGTCGTATGAATAATAAAAATAATAGTATCCATTTCAATAGGGGAAAAATATATTATTTATATCCTTGGGAAGTTTAAAACTATGTCAATTGCATTTAATTAACATGCTATTAATAATAAATGGAGATAATCAAATTCGATAATCAAATGTTGAATTTACGTAATTGACAACAATAAACAAGTTTTTTTCGAAAAGAAAAAAATTAAAAATTCATAAGATCTGTTCTGGTTTATTATACGAAACTTTGAGACTGTCTACCTGTATTCGATAGAAAAATACCAGGTAAAAATCCAATTTATCACGCAAAATGTATCATTTCGAAATCGATACAATCAAAAGGGGATGGAAAAACAAATTATATAATAAAACACTTGAGACATACTTCGTTTTGACCTCGTTTAGTTTAAGTTTCTCAGATTTCATATAGAAGAAAACAATACAAAATTCATATATAATCATGAATATGATAAGAATATATAACTAATTCAATGGATTATTGTAGAAATTACAATAATTTTTATTTATGAAGGCACTGAAATTTGAATATTGTAGAATAAAACAACGAACAGAAGACTTGATTTATCACCGAAAATTGAATTTGATTTCATCGTTATTTGAATATTGAAGATGATTAAAAATAAGTGATTTATGTTAGAAAATGAATCCGATACTCGATCGAGTTGTCTATGGCCTTTTTAGTCGTTTTTCTTTTATCACTTCTTGTAACTACAAATAACAGTTATTATAATCAAGTTAGTGTTGTTTTAAAACAATGAAATGTTCCATTTTGAATTGTTTATAAAGTTCAACAATAACTTAGGACATGTTAATTGAGTTTTATTGTTAATTTTTAATTGAAATGGGGGGCTGTCCTACCATCTTTCATAATTCTGGACTGCGTGGCTGAAGCTCCTCCACTACTACTATGACTTTTGTCAACTGTACAATACATAATAACACACTTTTACACTATTAAATTAAGCTAATCTCACCGAACTAGAATTAACATAATTAATTATTTGTTGTTTATTATTCAATTAAAAAACAATAATAATAATAAATAAATTTGAGTTGATTTTACGCGAACTTTATCTATAACCACAAAGAACACTGCCAAAACTTAGCGGCCATTACTCTTTTTGTTTACATTGCCGGACGCAGATGGCGCAGTAGATCCGCACAAAAAACTGTGACCATGAAGCGGTGCATCACAATTAATTTACTGCACTTCAATCGAAATCACCACAATAATCGACTTTATAGCACCAAAACAATACATTTTATGTAATAGAATAATAAAATCATCGCGTTTATTCGGTATAATTGATGATTATCGGTGTTCGAATTTGGGGAGATTTTTATTATCACGTTGTTCAATTGGTACAATTTGTTTTGGAATTCAAACGTCAAGTACAGATGTTTTTGAAGTTGACAACGTGTCGATGGAAAATTGTTTGAAATTAATGGATTTCCCATCGATTTAGATGATTATATAATAGAAATAATGTCACAAATTACTAAATCACGTTTAATATTGGATCCTGAACCGGAAAAAGCTCGAATCACGATTCTATGCGTCGATATAACGAGTCAAAAACAGGTTGTACAATTTTTGATATGTAGCAGTGCTGTGTTTGTATTTTTTATATTATATGGATATATGCAAGAATTAATATTTACAATAGAAGGTTTCCAGCCATTTGGATGGTATTTAACTTTAGTACAATTCGGCTATTACAGTATATTTGGTTTGATTGAGACCCGAATTAGAGATGTTACAACTAGACGGTTTGTTAGAATTGATTGGTTGTTTTATCCTTGAATTAATGCGAGTTTTTATTGTAGAATTCCTATTAAAATTTATGTATTATTGGCTCTTTTAACATTGGGAACAATGGGCTTCTCTAATGCTTCATTAGGTTATTTAAATTATCCAACACAAGTCATTTTCAAATGTTGTAAATTAATACCAGTATTGGCTGGAAGTATTTTGATTCAAGGCAAACGGTATGGACCTTTGGATTTTACAGCAGCTGTACTAATGTGTGTTGGACTAACATTATTTACATTGGGTACTGTGTGGTTTTTATCGATTAATCTAACTCAAAACTCAAATCAATTATAATTAATTCAATAATCTCAAATTGGATGATTTGTTATAGCTGATTCTCAAGTACAGCCTAATTTCAACACAAAAGGCATAACTATGATATCGATGGCATTATTATGTGACGCTATCATCGGAAATGTTCAAGAGAAATCAATGAAAAACTATAACGCCCCCAATTCCGAACTGGTCCTCTATTCCTATTCATTAGGATTTATATATTTGTTGATAATAATGATTATAAATGGAGAATTGCATGAAGGTTTACAATTTTTCTCAACTGTAATCGTTAGAAATTTGATCGATTAAATTGTTTTAATTGTGATTTTTGTAGAATCCGAAAAAAATGTATGGTTACGCCTTGATTTTCTCCCTAACCGGTTATTTGGGGATACAAATTGTTTTAACACTTGTCCGAACTTGTGGGGCTTTCGTTGCCGTTACTGTAACGACTTGTCGTAAAGCTGTTACAATAATTATTTCATTTGTTTTCTTCAGTAAGCCGTTTACATTTCAGTAAGTTATAAATTTGTTTGATTAAAATTGAATCGATTATTGTTTGTTTTTTAGGTATTTATGGTCTGGTGTGTTAGTAGTTTTAGGTATTTATTTAAATTTGTACAGTAAAAAACATCCATTGACTATGAATGATTTAGAATTGATAATAGAACGTTGTTTTCGTATTGTGAAATCGAGAATTTTCCCCAAAAAATATCCAAATAACCGTTATACGGCCAATGTATGAAAAATATAAGTTTTAGCCCAAATCCAATTATTTTGTTTTTGTCTTTTTATTTGAGTGCCATTCTTATTATTGTATTGTTTATTCAATTTGCTCAATTTGTTGGAATTCTATCGACTGATTAGTTTATTTTAAATTAATAAAATACGAGGGCTTTATTTATTATCAATGAAAGAAACAATAGAAATATATGTACAAAATTTAATAATAGGATTATTTCTTTTTAATAAAATCATTATAACATATGGCTTTTGCAAAATAAAGAAAAACAATAATAATATTATTAATAATAATAAAACAAATATATGACTAAATATAAAATGACTGTTGTGTTGTAACCATAATCTCTTTTTTCTCAAAAAATTTTTAAACATTATAAATAATTATTACTAATACAAACACGCACTTTCACTATCATGACTATGTTAGAAAACACGAAGCTATATTTTAGCGTTATTTTAAACAAAAATAATAAGAAGGAAAACTCAAAAAAAACACATATAGTCGACCATTTTTTTTCTATAAAAAAAAATAATTGCACTGCAATAATGAAATATTATAAGATGTCCAATTAGAGAGCTTTTTAATTTTATATGAAAATCATATAATATTTCCAAATAATTATAATAAAGAAAATGGTCAAATAGTTAATTCACAACGCACATTCAAATACATAAAGTTTCTCTTTTATCATAATATAGCAATTGTTTTAATAATTTTTTGGTGAATTTTGAAAGAGATGAAAAATAGTAGTGGTCCACGTGTTGTTTTTTTTTTTCCTTTTACAACGTACAAAAAGTATTTCATATAAAAAGTTAAATTCTCACAAATAGGTCACTTGAATTTCGCCTTTTTGTACTTTCGATATTTATCGTACGTGGCTTGGGAAAAATTTAAACAGTCTTTTAGAGAAACTGGATTTAAGAAGGAGAATTGTAGAAAATTATCAAAAGCTGAAATCATAATGAATGAGAAGCTTACAAAATAAAATGATTAGAAGCATGGAAATTGAAGCTATTTCTATATAAACTAAACGAAAAAACAAAAAAATGAGATCTATAATAAATCGGTTGAATATATGTCTCCAATACAACAGTTTAAGGTTTAAACAAAAAAAAAACCGTACGTATTAAGTAATCAATTTAAGTACCGAACTGAAACTAATATGAAATGTCTTAATAATAGTAATAATAATAATGATAATAGTTCTGAATTTAATCAGGAACTTCTCTATATGGTACCTCTGAAGTAACATTGAAACCTTCAAAATAATGGGTTAGAAATTCGAATGTTGGCCGATTTTCCGGTTTACTATCCCAACAACTCAACATAATTTGATAAATATCATCAGGTAATTGATGTGATGTTGGTTTAGGCATACGATAACCTTTTTCAACCATTTCAATAACTTCTCTACTATGCATACCAGGATATGGTACTTGTCCATATGTAAATAATTCCATTAATAATATACCATATGACCATACATCTGATTTTATTGAAAATTTCCCATAAATAATTGCTTCTGGTGCTGTCCATTTAACTGGAAATCTAGAACCCTGTTTTGGACAATATTCATTATCTTCAATGACACGTGCCAAACCAAAATCACAAATTTTCGCTATATTATTTTCACCAATTAATACATTACGTGCAGCTAAATCACGATGTATTAATTGTTTTGATTCTAAATATTCCATACCGCTAGCTACTTGAAATGCTATATAAATTAAATCTTCAAATTCTAAAGTTTTGCCTTCGTCTTTACGTAAAAATTCTAATAAACTCCCTTTCGACATATATTCTTGAACTATATAAATTGGTTCATGTTCACTACAAACACCATATAATGTTATAAGTCTTTTATGACGGAATTTCTTCATTATTGCAGCTTCTTGTAGAAATGCTTGTGTCGACATTGTACCTTCACGTAACATTTTCACAGCTACTTCTGTATTATTTTTCCATTTACCATACCATACTTCACCGAAATTACCATGACCTAAACGCGTAATTAATTGAATCTCTTCACGCGGCATTTCCCATTTATCACGATATGTTGGAGCTAAATCCCATGTAGTTGGTTGTGGTTTTGTACAAGGTTTCGATAAAACATGACACAAACCGAATGCATTTTCTACAAAATCAAATATTATCAAACAATAAGAAACATACTAAGAAACTTACTGGTATAAGCGTTAACTAGTTCAACTAAAGTAAGGAATGTTTTATTAGTAGATATATAGAAACCACCATTATCTAATGGTTTAATTTTATAATGTTTGACATGATATCCTCTATATTCTTCCCAGTCTTTTACAGAAAGCGAATAACCGTTTGGATTGTGTTCAGATGGACGGACTAAAAATGTACCACGTGGATTTTCCTCTGATAACAATAATTTTTCCGCTTCCTTTCTAGATACGTTCTCAAAAAACCAACTAAAATATTTATTAAAATAAATTTCTACAATAATTCAATTGTTTTTGTACAATACTTACTCTTCGCTTTCAACACTTAATTCAGGAGCAACAAAATTACCAGGTATATAACCCTGAACTTTGGTTATTAAATGTATCACATTTAACCAATCCCCTTCAGAATCATCAATGATTTCCATACGATCACCTTTTTTAAATGATACATCATTTGTATCTCTAGATTCATAATTATATAAAGCAACAACAATTCGTGATTTTGTTGTTGTTAATGGTGGTCTAGTTGGCGTTGGACGTGTCCTAATTATATCAGCATGATTTCTTTGTGGATCTGGTGTATAACGATTACTATCTATTGTCGTTATTCTAGCATTACTCACTTGAAAAAATAAAATATAATGAAAAATTTCAATATTAATCATAGAAAATACATCAATAATAAAAGAATAAGGGTAGCGATTCCATAGATAACACGCAAACTATTCTTGAAATTGATTGATTTATTGATTGTGGCCCTATTTTGTGTCAGCCACCCTTAATACTATTCTATTTATACAGTCTATTTCAACTAAAAAGTCAATGTTCCATATAGGCAAAGAATTAGATGCGACTTTTATTCTTTGAAGGATCTCTTGAATTATAAATGTTTTGGAAATGGGTCAAATCGAAATCAACTTTCTTAATTTTCATCAAATCCAAAAAGATCTTAGTTATTAGACAAGAATGAGAAGAATGTTGACAAAAAAATCCTAAATGCCTAATTTATTCATATATAAGACGATTTGAGTTAGATTTAACTCCTTTATTACAAGATATCCGTTCTACTTTTACGAGTTTTAAATAAATTATTCATCAATTCATTATTATTATTATTATTCAATTATTCTAAATAGAATTATCTCGAGCTGACTATTCATATAGAATGATTATTGAGCCAATTTTTTAATGAATATCGATCAATTTCACCTCTCTAACTCAAATTTGACCATATTTGAAAAACTCAAGAACCGAATTCTAGCAACATGTAAATTAGGAAAACTGACTCTGATTTGACCTATTTCCAAAATAGTGATTTTCATATCGAAGACAATCTTCAAGTGAGATTGAAAGATTTTGCAAGTTATTTTCAATTTTTTTCCCGAAAATAAAAACGTTAATGAAACATTTATATTTTAACTGGAACAGACTGTATATAAATGTATATAAAATAGAAAATTATGTGAAAATTTACCATCTAAAACATGTGCAGTTTTAACACCACTTGTATAAACAAGTCTATCAGGTTGTGATCGTTGACTACCACAACAACAACAATTATTGCCCATTGTGGTGGCCACCAAAACGTCCTAAAGGTCAGCAATACCGTTTCGTGTCCTCCAGCCAGTTCATCTAAAACAACACCCACAATAATAATAATAATAATAATTATAACAACAAAAATATAAGTACTTCTAATTGTGAGTGGAAAATGACGATTGTCAAATTATCAAGATAATCATCTATCAACAAAACAGATAACGGTTTCGATGATTAAGAAAAGAGGAGAAAAAAGAAAAACAAATTAAAGATGGAAAAATGATAAAAATGAATGGTTTTATGATATTTTTAATAGATGCGAAACGCTACTAGCTAGTATCATTATGCTTATATCTAAACAGGTTTATTTCAAATAACAGTTAACTTAAGAGAGTTCGGAGCAATTAAAATTAAATCTCTTCAATTCTAAAATACATTCCTTAAATTATAAAATTAATAATTATATACCTACTATATGGAATATTTCATAATTCTATGGAAAATCGTGAAAAATACCATTACCTCTGATAATGACGCTTATTTCGAATTGTTTTTTTTTTTTTTTGTAAAAAAGCACGAAAACACGTTAAAACCGTAAAATCGAAATTGTTCACCTTAAAAAATCAAACTGATTAAATATAATCAAAAACAAACAAAAATATTTGTGATTTTCTTCTATATTTCAAATTCAATAATTGAAACAATTCGAAATTATCAGAAAATTATAATTTTGCAAAAATATCTAAATAGAAAAAAATAGAACGTCCTTGTGAAAATCTATCTATTTATCTATATTATGTTCCGGTTGGTTTCATTACATTTAAATACATAATTATCACAGATAAAAAAAAATGCTACAATAAATTGGATTCGATCAACATTGAATTTGATTCAATGAGAAAAATTCAACAATAAATTGAATAGATCATTATTCGGGTTAATTACAATTGAAAAAGAAGCCTTCTATCATTATTAACAAAGGACATTATAAATAATAATAATAATAAACGTGAAAATAATTAACGAAATAGATAATAGAAGATGGAATTTTAATTAATTTGAAAATTACAAATAGAAACAACTATTTCATTTTTAGTATTTATCGATCATCTGACCATCTATAATTTACAGTTTTCAACCCTAAAACTTTATTATTTCACCCCCATTAACTACAAGAAAAATTACTCACTCTTAATGAAGAATTATGAGATATGTCAAAAGTTATGTTGGATTTATTTTAAAACAAAGAAATAAGTATTAATCACGAAATTGTCCTTGCATTTTGACAATTAAACTGTTGAAAGAATATTGTTTGTTTTTTTCTTTCAAAAAAACAAAAATTGGACTAATAACCAAATATTTATCTAAACTAAGAGACAACAAACTAACTATTGTTGAAATTTTTTTGTTCCCCATAAAATAATGTTTGTCTGTTATTATCATGAAAGGAAACCATTATATAAACGTGTATTTAGCGAGATAATAATGTTTAAAAATATAATATCGTCGTTAAAATTTTGCATAATATGGAATATTATGTAATTTAAAAAAATATATATGTATTTATTTACATTTAAATCCATCACGTTCATCTCATAAATGTCCCCTAAAATTGCCAACAACTCAAGTCGATGTTCTTTCAATTATTTTTTATGTCCTACAAACAGAAAAATATAAAATTATTTGTATTTAAATAATAAGATTTGGGAA
>JAZBGZ010001529.1:1318-11421 GCA_037414795.1 Stenodera caucasica | reverse complement strand
ATTATTAACATTAGCGAATTAATAATCGATTTAGGTGAGCAGTGGCGTAACTAATAGAGACCAAAATAAAATAAAATCAAAATAATTATTTTTATTTTAATGAGTAATAATTAGATACATAAATATATGAGATTATGATAATTAAAAATGTGTATAAGATTCATTACAATTTTCTAAAGAATCATTAAACATTTCTTCGTCAATATTAATATTTTTGACATTCTTATAAATGATTGTATCGTTATTTTCGAGTTTATGACAGACATTTTGGCAATTATCAACAACATGTAGCGTTTTCGGTGATGAATAAATATATTTATCGTTATTAAAAATCAAATTATCATCATCTCGATGGTAATTATGTGATGTATATGAAATTTCCAATGGTGTTCTGTTATCGCCATCATCAATTTCTAGAGAATCGGGTGTCATTGACGAATAGAAAGACTCTTCTTTATTATTGCAATTATTATTTGTATTTTGTGGACTAGAATTTGAGTTTTTATAGACTTTTCTTTGTATTTGGTAGAAAATAATTATTACTTATCCAAAACTGGTCCGAAAAATCTAGTCGCTGTCAAACTGTCATCGTCCTTTTTCGATAACGATTGAATCGAACGATGCGGCCTTGGAATATCGTAATCGGGCTCCGATAATCGACGTTTACGAATCGGTAACAATTTCAACAGCTATCAATCAAATTTAAATTAATATTTTTGATATGAAAATAGATTAAGTTAATTAAATAGTACCTCATCGTCGGGAATATTCGGGTCGACTAGACTGATAGTGACACCTGGTGTCATAATTGGTGCAACTGTCACTTTAGTTAATTCATCTAATAAACGATTTAAATCATTGGAATAATATCGATGATTTAATTTCGATGAATTCGAGTTTCGACGTAATTCAACTGAATCATCATCATCATTATTATTATTATTATTATTATCGATATTGTCGGAATTGAATTTATCGATTAATTGTTTGACTTTTGTTTTAGGTTCATTTTGTTGTTCATTATTTAAATCTTTTAAAATTTCATCAATTGTACGTACACTTTCTCCAATATTTTGAATTTTATTTTCTTTAGGTGGTAATATTGGTATTATTGTTTCAATGGCGGTATCTTCGAATTTTGATTGTTGTGATATTGTTTTTTTCAATAATGGTTTCTTAATTTCTAAAATATGTTGTAATTCTGATAAAATTTGAACTGTACTTGTATCCGGAATGGCAGTTTTTTCCAAAATATTCTTATCAACTTCTTCGTAAATATCATCATCATTATCATCATGGTCATTGTGATTTTTGCTTGATTTCCGGTTGCGTTTCTTCCAGACTTTTTGTAGGAAACTTTGCGATTTTTTCAATTCTTTTCTTTTATTATCATTATTATTATTATTGTTATCATTCTCATCATTTTGGTGATGATGATGATGATGGAAAAAGCTCATTCTCGTACCAGTTTTCTTCTTTTTTTGTTTCTTATCATTATTCCGATATTTATCTAGATCTTCATATTCATTTTCATTATCATTTCTATAATATAAATTATTATCAATGATTTTGCTATTTTTGTTATAATCAATCAATGGTTCTTCATAGACACACTCATTATCGTCAATTTTATCATCATCATCATCATTTTTATCACTATCATTTTTAATACCGCAATATTGTGTATTATCAATGATCATATTATCATTGGAATTTTGTAAACTGTAACGTTTTTTAAATGGTACACTATAATTATCATTATCAATCATTAAATTATCAATATGTTTCGAACTTGATGATATACATTCATATATATGTTCCTTTTTCAACACACTATTACTACTATTACTTCTCTTTCTATCATCAATCGATAATTCTGATGTAGACTTAGTCAATTTCAATATCGTATTCAAACTACCACCATACGATTGACCACCAATTTTTCGTAATCTATCGATAATTTCTTGATTATTATTTGGGGTTGTTATCAAATTTTCTTCAGGTAAAGTATTCTGACGCTCCAATAATTTCGATGATAACTAGAAATTTCATTTTTAAAACCGATGTAAACAGAATCAAGCTACACAATTATGATTGGTGCAATTCGAATTGAATAGCTTTTATTGGCCACAAATTGGCGCCAATCTCAAATACGTTTAAATTATTTTTCATACAAATTAAAATCTAGTTTTTGAGAAAAATACAATAATTGGTGATAGATTGGCGCCAATTTCAATATTTGATAGCGAAATATGATGAATACCTCATTTTTCTCTGGTTTCGGTACCAGATAACTTAATGAATACCGGAAATAGTTCAATTGTTTCTTTGCATCAATTTTAATACTTTGGTTTTGATTTAGTGCAATCATTATTGATTGCATCCATAATTTTTGATCGTCACTATTTTCAGCTCTCTATTAAAATTCGGAAAATATATTAAATGATTAATAATAATAATAATGTTTTTATTACTAATGTGATGGTATTATTGCGTGTTTCTAGCTGGAAAACACACGACATTGATGGACATGATTTAACACTACAGGGTGGCCCTAAATTTATCGATCCTTTACAGGGTGATATAGCATCGTATTCATCTTTTGAACGATAATATAGCAATAATCGTCCTTCTAAAACGAACCAATATCGTTTCCACGTCGACATCATACGCTACAATTAGCAATAATTAACAATAATCGATTAATTAATGGAAAAAGTTTGAAGAATCCGAGCCAGGATTCGAACTAGGGACCATAAGAAAGACCGTCTAGTTAGAAGTCGCGAGTTCGAGTCCAAGGTCAAACACTAAACTCATCTTCAGACTTTTTCATCGAAATTATGCTTGAATTGGGATAAAAACGATTAATTGATTAAAAAAATTGCAATTACCATTTTTCCTTTTTTCTCTAAATAGCCGGAAATTCGTGCGGTTGCATTTTCATCATTCATCATCTTGTTTCAAATTTCTGGAAAATGAAATTCAAGCTATAATTGTAACAAAACTTGGATATTAAGAGGAAGTCAGTCACGGTTCGATATGATTTTAATTATCAACTTTTATAAAAGATTTTATGATTTATTTCATGAGAAAGTAATTTTTATACTAAAGAGATGTTTTTTTCGAAAAAATTCAATTACTTTCCCAAATTAAGATCTCATTGTAGTGGGATTTTTATAGACAATTGGAAAGGGAAAGGAGAATAATTTATTTGATGGAAACAAGAAAAATCTTACTTTCGATTTCTTTAATTATTTATAATTTTTATATCTAAACTAAATCATCTAGAATGCCTTGAAATTAAAATAATGAAACAAAAGTGAGAAAATTTCTACATCCATCTCAATCTTCATCTTAATATTGATACCGAAGATAGAGATAGTTATCTTGTTTAGAATACGATAATCTGAGGCTACGCCTACACGAGCAGAATTGCTTTATTCGAATTAAATTAATTGGAATTAGATCGAATCTTTGTTCTTTGTTCAATTAAAAACCATAATTATTTTCATTTAATTAAAGCGAAATTCATTTATCAAATTAAAATGATTGTTAAAATAAATAGAGCGAACTTTTTTTTTTGTAATTAATAATTAACATTATTCTAGTGAAATTGAAGACTTGGAAAAAAAAACAAACGCATCTCAATTAATCATAAAAGTCGCGTGCGTTTGTTTTAATTAAATAATTAATTTTTTATGTACTTTCATCTAAGTTTTTGTTACATTTAATTAAATTAAATTGAATTAAATCGAATTTAGTTGAATTACACAATTTATTCGGATCGAAACAATTGCTGATGATGATTCGAATAATTTGATTGTTGAGGAAAATTGATAACAAAAACAAATTGCAACAATTCTAGAGAAAATCTTACTTTTTGTTGTTTCAAATGTTTACACAATTATTATCTCAAATTGCATTGTTTTAATAAAATTTTAATAAAAGTCACTTGATTTTTTTGCACTTATATCAAATATAACAAAAGAAAAAAACGTAAAAGAATTGCACATCACTCTCATTCCATAGCCGACTACAATTGTGAATACACCAACTATAAAATTGCTTTTCTCTTTTATTTGTTCATGACAAATACCATTTCTCTCTAGAAAAATAACATTTTTTTTTTATTATTATAATTAATTATGTGTACTAAGTAATAATGTTATTTTGAAATTTTAATATGTTGTGGTCTATACAGTTGGCCACATATTATTAGTTAAAAACCCCTCACGGAAGTAAAACTTCCGCTCTTTGGAGATTAGATGCGTGTGCTATATTTTGTTTTGTTTTGTTTTATTCTATCTCTTTTTATCATTTTAAATTTATTTATAGTGGGTGCACAATTTAATTATGTTAAAAGCTTCAATTTCAACACACGAGTTTCAAACGAAAGGGGCGGATCCCAGCTACACCACTGTAAATTATCATTCAATTATTAATTTTCATTAACTTTTTTACTATAAATGAGAAAATTGGTGATTTACTCCAATTAGATTTGATTATAAAATTGTTGTACTTGATAGAGGATTTGTGAAGTAATTACGCATTAAAATTATTGAAAATTATTCGATATATTCGGAATAAGAAATTTGAGTTACGCCGCTGGATTCACCTAATCTTGTACCCACTAACAAAAGTACTCAATCTCTATTGTATTTTCTTATAATAATAGAATAATAATTACAATTATGACATAAATAGCGACTATTGTAATATTTTAGAGCAAAATTTAATAATATGTTTGAAAATCTATCGAAATTAATTGATATAAGTATAGAAATTTTAGTGTTTTTAACCTTGTTAGGTTTTCCACCAAATGATTGTAACCTAACTTTTTGATTAATTATTGTCGTTATTATTGGAGTAGCCGATTTTGAATTTTTTCCAATTTTCTGAATAAAATAAAACGAAATGAACATCGAAATCATTTTGAATTGTCACAGGTTTGTTATTTTGATCAATTGAGTTCGATTTAATCAGGAATTTTCTAGTCATTTATCCAAAAATTCCATCATCGGATTGGTTCAAGAATATTTGAGAAATAATTGGAATAATCGACTGGAATATAATTATATTTTATCAGAATTTGATGGACAATTATCGAAATTAGTCAAATATATCATTATTGATAATCCTGTAAGTTTATATTAATTGAAATACTAATAATTGAGGTTTAAATGTTTTTAGTTAGAAAATTTAGATTTAGTCTCAACAAAATGGTTTGTTTATAGTCTCGACGATCAAGGACCAATTCTACAAATCGAAAATGATGATGACGAAACTTGTACAACGAATATTGCGACACATTTAGTATTACCATCGCTGGAATTATTTAATTTATGGGAGAATCTCTATTATGATGAAAATATAAAAGAAAACGTATCAGAATTTATTTTTAATTATCTCTCAAGTTATTAATAATTTTCAATATTGTAGTTATTGAAATACGCCCAGACGATTATAGAATTTTCGGATAAAAACGTCGATTTCCATATAATCAACTGTAATCGTGTTATTTTGTTACATGGGCCTCCAGGCACTGGGAAGACTTCATTATGTAAAGCTTTAGCCCAGAAATTGTCGATTCGTCTACAAGACCGTTACGAACAAGGACTATTAGTTGAGATAAATAGCCATAGTTTATTCTCTAAATGGTTTTCCGAAGTATTTCTAATAATCTTAGTCACGATTTTGAGCTATTGATTTATTTTGTGTTGTAGAGTGGAAAATTGGTGACGAAAATGTTTACGAAAATCAAGGAAATCGTCGAAAATCCCCATATTTTAGTTTGTGTATTGATCGATGAGATTGAATCATTGGTTCATGCACGTAATCAATGCTTAAATGGCAATGAACCATCTGATTCGATACGTGTTGTTAATGCTGTTCTAACACAAATCGATCAAATCAAAAAATTCAAAAACGTTCTAATTTTAACAACATCGAATATAACTGAATCGATAGATTTGGCATTTATTGATCGAGCCGATATCAAACAATATTTAGGTCTTCCAACAACAAAAGCAATAAAACAAATCTACATCTCCTGTATAGAAGAATTAGTTAGAGTAATTCCGTTAATCCATTAATCAAACAATTAATTAATTATTATTATTCAATTTAAGGCTGATGTTATCGATTATGATAAGTCGGGCGATTTGAGGAAAGATTTGAGCACCTCCGGGAAATTTGGTGAAATTTGCGAGAAAAGTCGGAATTTAAGCGGACGTTTATTGAGAAAAATTCCATTTATAGCACATGCATTGTTTTTAGACCAGAAACTACCGAAAATTGACGATTTTTTTGAAGCAATCTCGAAAGCTATTGATTGGGAATTGAAAGAACGGAAACTTTTGAATTCTTAATTCTAACTACAGTACCTAATCTTGAGTGCAATTCCCGATATAGCGGAATGATAATTTTGATTATTGTATAAATTATAAGAAATTGCGCCCAGATTTCGATTTTTTACAGCGAAATCATCGAATTTTATTGGAAATAGGGCCAAATCTTCAATTAAAATTTTATAATTTTAGTGGTTTTAGTTTTATTAGGTTTTTCACTAACCTCACATTTCAAACTGTTATCATAATTCAAATGAATTATTTCTAATTTTATGAATAAAACTCATTCTAAAAGTGGAATTGAATGAAAACAAACATTTAAATCGTTAAATATTTAATTAAAATATTACGCGCCGCGATTCGATTACCGCTATTTTTATAAATCAAATGTAAATTATAAGCTGTTTCATATTTCAAACTTAATATATCATCATTGTTGGATTTATCAATTTCCAATACTTTTAAGTAATAAAATTCGGCTAAATACATTATTCCCAATTGTTGATACATCCTACCTAAATTATAAAATGTTTCATATAAAGCATCACGACTGCGATTATTCGAATAATAAATAAATAAACATGTTATAATTTCGGCTAATTTACGTTTATCTTCGATATTATTTTTACGTTTACTGTAACGTTGTAATAATATTATACCTAATATGAAACTGATATAGGGTTGACGATTTTTACGGAATTCATTCATATAGAATTTCATTGCTACATTATATGTGCCAATTGATAAGCCATAATTCGCTTCAATTACTTGTAAACAATCGAAATTCGGTAGACGTTCTTGGAAACGTGTTATAAATCGATTATGTCGTATATCATCGGCTGTTTGTAATAAAATATTGAATAGATTCCATGCCAAATTATTGAATTTATTATGGAAAACCAGATCACGTATCAATGAATAACCATGAAATGTGTCATTGTTGTAGATGCAGGCGAAAAAGGCGGCCAAGAAAATGTCCTCTAGAAAAGAAAACCATTATAATACAATAATTGAAACTTTAGATTATAGAATACAATACCAAGATAATAATAGGAACAATAGAACACAACAAAAAGCCCTAAATATTCAAAAACACAGTTAAATATCGGGAGAAAAGAAATCGTAACATTGAAAAATAATAACAAATATATTCAAGAAAGTCGAGAACTCTTATACAAAACTATATGACAGAAAAATATATCCAAACTTAACACATCAAGTAACATTAAAAAGAATAGTTTAAAACGTTGATTCAGAAGAAATATTTGAAATATCAAGAAACGAAATAGAAAAAGCCATACACGTGACAAAAAAAAAATAAAGCAGCTGGATCAGATTAAATTCTTACAGTGATAATTTCCTTATAAAACTTCAACAAGTGTCTGGGCACAGGAACTGGAACGAAACTGAAGTCATCCTTTTTCACATAAAAAAGGATACATCACTAAATTCGATAACTATAGACCGATAAGTGATAAGTATCTACTCGCAATTATACAGGATGTCCGGAAATGAAGAGCAAAAAACTTGAGGGATGATTCCACTTCCACTTCCCATAAAATTTTTCCGAAAACTCAAAAATAACGGAGTTACAGAGCTTCAAAATTTATTTTTTTCAAGTAACTTTTCCTAATAACTTTTTTTTTAGTTGACGGATTTTCTTCAAATTTGGAGCACTCATTATCAATGAATCCTTGTTTGAAATTTGACGTGAATCCTTTGGTGTGAAAAGGCCCAAACTGCAATTGACTCATGAATAAGAGCCTAAAATTTTTTCGATTGGATTTTCTTTTACATGTTGGTAATACACAATTGAAGAGCATCAAAAAAGCTTGTAAAAAAGTCCTCTTGATGCATCACGATAAAATTAGCCGTTTTCGAGAAAAACCCTCAAGGAGAGTCGCTTGCATAAATGAAAATCAACTCATTTCTGTTCTATTTTGATATTAACAAAACATGCCTAGAAAACAAGCACAGGATTTACCTTGAAAAGAAGTTTACGTGGAATAAATTTTGACAGATAGTAGTTTTATGCGAGTTGTCAAATTTGAAAAAGATCTGAACACTCGTTGAAGAGTTATTAGAAAAAGTTAATTGAAAAAAGCTAACTTTGAGGCCTCGTAACTTCGTTATTTTTGAGTTTTCGAAAAAATATTACAGAGAGTTGTAATATTAGTTTTTCAAGTAGAATCACCCCTCGAGTTTTTTGCTCATCATTTCCGGACATCCTATATAAAATCTTTACTAGAATAATTACTGGAAGACTAACACCAACCTCGAGATCAAGCTGGATTTCGATCTGGTTTCAGCACAAATACGAAGCTCCGTAATTGAGAAATGTAACGAATATAATCGGGATCTTCACGTAATATTTTTAGACTATGTAAAAGCATTCAACTCCGGTCTGTCTTGAATGCCCGAATAGACTTCAACATTGATCACAGTTACTCGCAGCTTATCAAAGATTCGGCTACGCGAAAAAATAAATTCTGTCCTAATAAGAAGAGGCGTCCGACAAGGAGACACCATCTCTCTTAAATTATTCATGGAAGCCTTAGAGGAAGTATTTAGACACCTGGACTGGTTAACAAAAGAAATCGAAATAAATTCGTAGACGACATGAACTCCAAATAATGCTCGACGATCTAAATACAGAATCAAACAAAATAGGTATGAGAATTAAAATCCAAAAAATTAAAGTAATGACAAACACCAATAGAGACATCACCATCTCGATAAACGACCATCAGCTAGAAGTTGTAAATAGTTATGTTTATTTAAGACAAAAGATGACAATGAAAAAAGACGAAATCTTTCGAAGAACTACTCTCTCTAACTAAGCAATGTCTTTAAGTCAAAAAACATACCTAACTCTTTAAAAAGCGTCATGACCTATGGCGCTGAAGCATGGAATAATACAAAAAAAACCAGTTAGAACTCCCATGAATATAGCATTTTCCATATAAAGCTGAAAGATTGAATTAAGAACACTTGGATAAGGCAAAATTGCCGAATGTCATACAACATGTTGCTTACTTGAAATGAGCATGGACAAGTCATATAGCTGTGTTAAAAGATAACAGATGAACCAGGAGAACGATGGAATGGTATCCATGAGAGTCTAAAAGAAGTTCCGGAAGACCGAATATGAGATGCATCATTGAATGCAAACAGTCCAAAATAGAGAAAAATTAGGGAAATTAGGAAAAGCCTTTATCCAGTAGTGGATCGGAAAAGCTGATTCGTAACTCGTGTGATTTTTGATTTGAGGAAATTTTCAATTGTGATTATATTTAGCAACATTCTCGTTTCTGTAAAATTTTCTGGATCTCTTGGAAAAATTTCCAAAACTTTTGAAAATTTGCAACTTAGATAAAATAAATGATGGAAATTTAACTTACTGAATTGTGCTGTAAATTTTCTTGATGTTAATCCCATAAATGCAAATTTTTGCATTTGTAAATATTGACAATTATCTTTAGAAAATTGTAAAATCTCTTTAAACAATTGATATTCAACATCTAAATTCGGTTCACGTATCGATTCATAATTAGTTTCAATTATTGTTGAATCACTACGAAAATTTCTCATTTTTTTAATACGTTTAATTTTCTCATTTACTGTACCATTAGTCATAACGATTTTAATCTCTTCCGGATATTTAATTATTATACAATGTCTTGATAATAATAATTCAGCACATTTAAAATATTCATTTAAATCATTGATTTGTTTCAATAATTTCATACGTTCAAT
>JAZBGZ010001526.1:413-11259 GCA_037414795.1 Stenodera caucasica | reverse complement strand
TTTTTATCTCCCTACCCTTATTTAAAATAATTTTTTAATTAATTATTCGAATTCCATTGAAATTTCGCTCAATAATTCCTAATCGAGCAAAATATTGAAATAACGTTCATCCCTTGAATAGTCAACAATTCAAACAGTAATAATCTAAATTGTAATTTTCGTTAGCAAACAATAAGCTAATAGTATGGTGGTGGTGGTGGTGCGGTCGATTCAATTGTATTTTGAGAGAGGGTGAACGTATAAATTTTCCTCCACTTTCCTCTTTACTATATCTATACATTATTATCATCATCTTCTCTATTTTCCGAATTTCTGTTAAGCAATTATTCGACTATATTATCGATAAATTACCGCTCCAACAAACGACTTAATTATTCCCATCTATCGGTTTCTCTAACATTTCGATTTCATTGTTACCTTACCCTTATTATAACTCTCAACTATCACCCCATTCGAAATATATACGTTTATAGTTGTATAATTTTTAATTGGAATTTTTTACAGCTATAGGACAGTTAGGGGTTGATGTTAAAAATGATATTTGGTATCAATATAAGGAAGGATATAGTAATGCTGTGAGGAAAAAAATCAAAATATCTTCATTGAAATAATTAAAAAATTATGCTAATTCTAGTTTTATTTGAATTTTTTTCCAATAATTCCTCCAAATTTGCCTTCCTTCTATCCAAATATCTTTATTATCGATATTCAGCAACGAAATCCCTATCTCCACCCGAAATTCTAATTGAAATCGTGTTACTAAAGTTTAAGATTATCTTCTAGAATATCAGTAGACATTAGCAAATACAAATTTTGGTCGTAAATCTGTATTATTACCAAGTACTTGATGTTAAACAATACTTTAGAAATGTCACATAATTCTAAATTTTCTTGAGTTGTAGTAAGAAAACTTAACATTTACTAGTTTAAAATTAATTGCAAAACGCAGATGTTTATCTTGTCAAAAAGAAAAACCCTATATCGTCTGAAACAATTGCAATTACAAATTAAAATGAATATTCTATTGTTGTTGTTGTTGTTGTTGTTGTTGTTCTGAGTGGAAGAAAACTTGTGAATTTACGACAGTTTGTTTGTTTCTTTGGGTAAAGTTATGATTGTTGAATTGCTGATGAAGGTATGGGCCATATGCGTCATTTTTGATGATTATTTGATTCTACACGGCAACGCTGTTGTTTGTCAAAGGAGATTCACTCCAAAAAATATTTAGATGGTTGTTTTGCAATGTAATAACTTAATAAGAGTTGTTCTTTTCAATTTTCTTAATACAAAATTCTCTATGTTCTGAGGTCGAGTCATTTCAATTGATTGATTAGCTATACGATTATATAATCGTGAAAATTGACCTCAATGGTCAATTTATGATCTGATTGTGATTTAGTTACTTTTTGACCTCTTTCGTGAAAAACTTCAGCCTTCCTTCTATTTCCCCAAATTGTTTACCTCAATTATTCACACATTATCCATTGAGGTCTTTTTTTATGAAGTTTTTCTCGGTTTAGTTGTATTTCTAATCATGCTAGCCTTTCATTTTTTACAAGAGAGACCTTAGATGAGTCTGAGGTCGATTTTTGACTTCTTCATGGGTATCTAAGAGTTAAATATTATTTTCAATTTGTTGGCTAAATTTGTGTTTTGCTTCTGAGGTAAGGAGGAGATCGAGTCGATTGAGGGACTGTCGAAATTGACCTCAGTTCAGTATTCAATTCTATAATCAAATGCATTTTTCTCGTAATATGACCTTCGACAGCTGGTTTTTTATAGCTTTCATTTTTAGGGTTTAACAGTTGAATAGCAAAATTGCCCTCCTCCCCTACCCCAAAACACAACTTCACTGCAATCTGACCAGTTTTGTAAGGATTTGATTCTAATTATATTTAATGAGAAGTCAGCCCCAATTATCCTTTTTGCTGAGGAGTCTCTCAGAGTCTCTATCTCATCCTTTTAGAGACTTGAATCACTCGTTTGAAGACTTTTGTAGGCTGTTAAAAGGGTGAAATAGAGACTTGGGAGATGCCCAGAGACTTTGAGGGACTTCGAGAGACTAAATATTTTTTTATCTCAGATCATTAGAGAGTTTTGACCTATTTTGTGATAAATTACCACATTTTGATCTTTAGTATTGTATGAGGTCGAACTATTTTAGACTAGTCCATGACCCTATTGGTTGCATAACTGTCAAAATTGACCTTAATCATGATTAACCTATTATTAATAGATTTTGAACGATTGACCTCTTTTTCAAAATTTTTGACTTACAAATCCAATTATTTTACATATTGCCGATTATAATTATTTTATAGAAATGCAATAAATAAAATTTGTGTGAAATGTTGAAATGTTATAAATTCATCCCCTAAAGTAGTAATTAATCTGAAATATCATAGATATTAATATCCATAAATTTACTAGATGACAAACAACATCAGGCAATTCCATTAGTATGGTTTTGGTTGCACTGGAGCCCAGGTATATCCTAATATCTAATTTCACAATTGCTCCCATAATTCAGAGACCGTATTAAGTCCCTATGTCATATTCTAATATCTATAACCACTACATCTACAAATCTACATAAATATATATCCTACATAGAGAATAGGGTTAGAGAGATATAGAGGAGACATTTCACTCCCAACTAATTACAACCAAATTACAACACCTCCTGATGTAATTTATAGGCAACATTACCAAATCATTATTCATAGCCCAACTCTCATCTATTATTATAGCAATATCATTAATTTTTGTTAAGTTGGTAGATATGGCGACATTCACCCCTTTAGCCTATCAACTAAAGATTTTTTAATTACGGATTCAATTGAAAAAAACGTTTCTATTCTATAATATAGTAAAGAAAAAAAAAATCAACCACCCGTTCACAATTGAATGTGGTTGTTTCTATATTTAGGGGATGAATTGAGAAACCAGTGGAGATAAGTGGATAGGCGCGTCGCGACTTGATCGATGTCTTTGAAAAGCTCCCATCTTATTGGTAAATCAGATGAGAGGCGGAGTTTATCTCTAACTATACAATTTCTATATTATAGAACCACCCTATTCACCCTACAGATTTAACCCTCTAGACATATTTAAACTATATAAATGGTTGATATTTACAACTCGATCTCTCTCTTTATATATATTTTTTATCTATCTTTATTACAAATAGGGATTGATGGTCAATTTACACAAGAGAAAAAAAAGAATTTTACTACATTTTCGCTTTATTTGAACACACTATTTTTTTTTTACATAATTAATATTTTTTTGTTTTTTTTTTTTAATTAATTAATCGTTTACATTAGAACTATGATTAGATGTTACAAGAATTTTATTAATTTTTTTGTTATAATTCTAAATCACATCACAATATTATTTTTTTTTTTTTTGAGGGGGAAGGGTAGGTAACAAGTCTACAACATCTAAAATGCTCTATTTTACAAACTATTGCTTAAAATTTACGTCAGATAATTATAATAATTAATAAGGGGAAAATTTCATTTTCTTTCTATTTTATCAAAATTTCCACTTTGGTGTTTATTGCAATTTTTCTAGTCTAGATTGCACTTGATGGCGCAAAATTACCATTTTAATCAAAAAAGAAAAATAACACTAAGTACTGTTGATTATAATAATAATAATAATAGTAATAATAATAATGATAATAATAGTAATGCTTATTATTATTGTAATCTGTGATAGACTATCCGCTGTAAAAACGTTAACGTTAACTTTGTATTATTATTGTTTGAATTGCGCTGTTTTACGTTGTCGATTCTTTATGATTATTATTATTATTACTATTATTATTATCATTTAATTCATGTTTACGATTTAATGCATGTAATGTTAATGGTGGTAATAATGGAAAATTCAATCCACTTGCTGCTAATCCGGCTGCTTGCTGAAAATTAGCAACATGCTGTAAACTTTGTAATAAAGCTGCTGAATGTTCTTGTGCTTTACGTCGTAATTCAGCAACACTAGATGAACGTTGATGATCATTATGATTATTACTAGTATTATTATTATTATTACTATTATTATTATTATTATTATTGTTATTATGGTTTCCATTTGGTGACATTTGGGAATTTTCATTTGTCGGTGATGGTAGTATTGTTGAATTTAAACTTGTTAACGGTTTTATTGGACAACAGGAGCACAAACCAGGAAAACCTAAAAAGAAAAACAATCAATTAATTTCCATATTTTATAAAGCTTTATTATTGAATCTAGAGACCGTTGATTCAATAATAATTTGTTTTGTTTCAATATTAAATTCGACGTAAAATCTTGATTTAACTGTTATGAATTTCTGTCCGTTAAATTGAGATTTTGTATACATATAACAAAATTGTTTTACATTTACGCACATACAACGAATTTATAACTAGTGAGTGGAATCTTGTTATCTTGTTATATGCTTATACCGCGCCAGGTTTCTATCTACTTATGAAGCTGTTATCGTCAATTTGACGCCACTTTACACCTGAGATCGGCCAAAATTACAACCCCCCCAATATACTATATACCTTTATAAATCATATGATCAAACTTTAAATTTGATAACAAGTTAATTTTTTTTTGTGTGTTTGGTTTTTGAAAGTTTCTAATTAGATATAAGTAGGGGATTTTTTTTATTGTTGTCAACTTTTATACCTTTTAATGTTGGAAATAATGGTGGTGAAAATTGTGATGATAAATGCGATGCTAGATGTGGTGGGAAAAATAATGGTGGTGTATTTCTTGTTGCTGTACCATCAATGACTGGCCGGAATCCGGTGGTGCTGTAAAAACAAAAAAAAAACACAATTATAATAATAAAATCAGAACATTTTACGTATTGTTCAAAATAGACTTTGTTCAGATTTGGAGGTACATAGATCCCTTTCACGTGTTTTATGAAACCGGTTGTCAAGGTAACAGATGCCTAATTTCTTGATGACAAAATGGAAATAGTGCTGATTGTGACTAAATTAATGTAGTTCTCAAAACGAGTGATCGAAGAAACAAAAAAAAACACAATTATAATAAAATCAGAGCGTTTTAGATATTTTTCGATTTGGACTTCGTTCGGATTTGGAGGTACATAGATCCCTCCCACGCATTATATGGAACCGGTTGTCAAGGTAACAGATGCCTTAGCCAATGACCATTCATTTCTTGACGACAAAATGGAAATAATGGTGATTGTGACTAAATTAATGTAGTTCTCAAAACGAATGATCTCTAGTTGTATTTGAAACAGAAATGTGCCGGCGCCGATATTATTCTCTCTCACAGATTTGTGATATTTTTGAAAAATTCAGGTCATTATTTGGAATTTTGACTGTTTCGTTTGAGAATCTTCAAAATTTCGACTGAATTTTCTATTCTTGAGTCAAATTTTTCTGTTTGATCATAGAACTTTCTCATGATTTCTCCAATTCAGGTGTTTAAATTTTCATATGTTGGAAATTTCGTGAATTTTTGCCCTTCTTTGAAATTCCCAACATTACTCATCGGGTAATTGAGGGAGTTGAGTTAAGTCTTTTTTTTTGTTATAACTTTAAGTTTTTTCTAACTTAACTTGAGAATTGTTGCATCGTGTAATATTGTAAAATGCATATAATTTGGAATTTTGTATTAAGGCAATTTTGTGAAGCAATAAAATACGCGACACTATCATATTATTCTTTTGTTTGTTTGAAGTCACGCTGACTGATTCAATTTCGTTTTACTATAAAACAAACAAATTTAAACAATTTCAAAATATATTCAAATTCATATCCCACAAAATTAGTCCCTTTTATTTGTCTATCCTTATAATTTCATATTATATTAATCAATATTGTATATGTATATGTATTTATATAAGTGTCTGTGTGTGTGTGTGTGTGTATCTTTGATTATGATACATGATGTAGTAATTAAGGCAAACTATATCAAATTCAATTAAGCCGGGCTCTAGTCCGAGCACTTTGCTTTGACCAACCATCAATGCATTACAAATCCTCACATTAAGGGTAGGCACAATATTGTCTACCATCCCCGTTATTATATTATATACATAATATAGATTTATATAAAGGAGAAGGGTTGTAAATTACACCACCTTGAATTGTTTTTTTTCTCTAAATTTTCATCAATTTTTTTTGATAAATAAAAATTTTTTGTTTGCGAATTTTGATGACTGGGATAAAGTGGGTGCTTCATCCAAATTAAGGTAATATGATAAAGTTATATTTATACCTATATCTATCTATCTCACTCTATACATATATAGTATATACATATATCTATGTATTTGTATATTCAAATGGGATCCAATTAATATGTTAGTGTAGTAAATTAAGCTGTCTGAGGCATTTACGCAAATGCATTCACTTTATATAGCAATGGTTATAATTCTATATAAGGAGGAATCTTCTCAAATGTCACATATTATATTAAACAATATCATGAAGTCAGTTTTGACAGAATTACATTAATCATCCGTTAGGTAGTTATACTATGATATAACATAATTGAATACTATATGTATACAGTGTGTCCGTTTTAAGATTTTTATTTTCTTGTCATTAAGTAAATATCTCGAGTAGAAAACTTATTAAATTGAGATGAGCCTCAATTAGAGGTATACATTGAGGAAAGATTCCATTAATCAGGATCCTAAGACCTCTAAAGAATAGGTCCAATATTCAAAAAAAATAAAAATCATCTCGGAACCCATAATTTTCTGGGATAACACTATCAGATTCTAGTTAAGTGCAAAAAACTAACACCATTTGATATAGCCCATATTTCTGAGGAAGAAAACAGTACAAACACACAAGATTGTAATTTTACTGAAATAAATGACAAAAAATTAGAAATTTTTTGAAGAACTGAAACTCCAAATTGCAGAAAAAACCAAATAAATATCGGCCCAAAAACTATTCCCGTTTTGTAAAAGGATCCGAGGCGAAACTACAATTTTTGACTCGCAGCAATTTAGAGAGCAGACAACCGATGAATATTTTGCCAATAAATCACAGAATTTCGAACAAGACAAGATAAATGATCACCATGATTTTCGTTGTTTTTACTTCTGAGACAAATAGAGAAAGTACTACTTAAGCTACATTCAGACTAAGTGAGCAAATGCTTATTCTTTCCCAAATTCTTTTGCTCGATTGCTGAATAACAATTTCGCACAAATATCAAGCATAGATTCATTTATAGAGCATTACAAAAAATTTACAGTTGCTCGAAAATAAATGCTTCAATTATAAAATCTCTATCAGACATTGAGCTTGATAGCAATTGATGCTCGTTTGAGATCTGAGAGCATTCGTTCGTGCTCGCTGTTGTTGTAGTGTTGTAGTGATCACACGATAAGTGGTGTGATCACTACAAATTTAGAGCTAAACGAGCATGAAAGAGTGCTCAAAGCCCGCATTAAACATTTGCTCGTTTAAGATCTGAGAGTATTTGCTCGTATTCGCTCTTTTGGTGTAAACACAACTTTAGCAACAATCAACTTGAACTAAACGATCATGAAAGAGTGCTCGTTTGATCCAAGCCTGCATTAAACATTTGTTCGTTTGAGATCTGAGAGCATTTATTCTTGTTCGCTCTTATGGTGTGATCACTACAACTTCAGTAGCAATCAATCTGAGCTAAACAAGCATGAAAGAGTGCTCGAAGCCCGCTCGTTTGAGATCTGAGAGTATTTGTTTGTGCTCGCTCTTTTAGTGTAAACTCAACAACTTTAGTAACAATCAATTTAAACTCAACGATCATGAAAGAGTGCTCGTTTGAGATCTGAGAGCATTTGTTCGTGTTCGCTCTTATGGTGTGATCACTACAACTTCAGTAGCAATCAATCTGAACTAAACAAGCATGAAAGAGTGCTCGTTTGCTCCAAGCCCACTTTCATCCGAGACACACTGTATATTCGCTAATATGAAGTAATTCCATCTAGTTGCTTGTAGATATTTCGAATATATTATCTACAATTTAGTACTCACACATATACACATACACCTATATATTATAGAGTCTCTGAACTATTTAATTCATAATTAACATCTGGGGAATTCTAATGCAGTTGAAATTGGTCTGATAGGGTAGATAGAGTTAATTTCAATTCGATTCGATTTAATTCCACTATTCCACTCTCTATTTCTCTATAATGATCTGTTTTTGTTTTTTTTTTGTTGTTTTTTCTGTTAATTTTTTTTCTTTTGTAGAATAGTTTCCACCCTTAAAAATTATTTGATTTATAATCTTTAGTTTCAAGTTTCCAATGGATTGATTTTGTTCGAATGGCCGATTTCTACCATCGTTAAGAGATTGTTGATGTGATTTGTAGACATAAGCCAAAGTCCCATCTCTAGAGAGATTCTCTAAAGTAAATTGAAGTCTAAACATTTTAACTTTTGGGGGGTGGATTTTTGTCTATATCAATCTTTATATATATATATATATATATTTTATATAGATATTGTGAAATATGCGACGAAGATGATAAAATAAAGTCGGTAGAAAGAAGGAAAAGACGAAGAAGAGAGGATGTCAGTAAACATTATTACAAATGTCAAATACAGATCGTCTTCCATATTGGGGAAATGTAATATAAGAAATGTGACATTTTGATTTATTTATACAATATTTTTAGAGTTCACCAAAGCAAATGTATACAACCCCCAAACACTCACCCACCCGCATTTACCTTAAAATCTTCTAAATATGACTGACTTTTTCCCAAACAGAAACAACAACAACAACCCACATTATCCTAAAGTCAATATTTATGAGGATTCATCAATTTATCCAAAAAACAAAAAAAAAATATGTCTTTATTTTTTTCTAAGGGTGGATTAATCCTCCCTGAAATTCTCCACAATATCCAACCAAACTTGCATACAACACCTTTACTAATTACATTAATGCTGTTGCTCATAAATAAATACCGATCGAATTAACAGAGTTGACTGTGCAATTAATTAATCAGTTAATTAAGGGTACAAGACTGGTACAGATCAAAGTTAGTTTGAGGAAATTTTGTAAGGGTAACCGCATATACACCCCTCTTCCTCCCCCCCTATCTCTCTCTCCCTCACACCCCTTCATCATACAAGTATCTAAAATGTTAAGCTCACGCTTCCACTTTACGAAAATTCCCCTATAGGGGATTTTAAGGTGCTAGAAAATTCAACTTGAAGGATGGAATTATCAATTTTCTCTATTTATTGATAATATTGAGGCAAAATTTTGAGTAGACTTAAGTTTTTTCGAATCAAAGAAGCAAAAAAAAAAGATAGGTATAGATAGATATTTTGTTATAGCTTGAAAATCTCGTGAGAGAGGGATGATTTTTAAATTCGCCCTTTAATTTTCCATTAACCAACAGCACCCCTCATCGTACAATTTAAATAAATAATACCCTCTATATTTATGATGTGGAGAGACTCTTAAATAAATAATAATAACGTGAATACATCTTACAATCGGGATAAGTATAGATACAACCACCCCTAATATTCTAACATAATTTTCCCCGATTTTTTTTTGGGCTATTTTAAATAAATATATCTACTAGAATTAAACACCCTTAAAACCGCTATTAAGTCACTCTATCTATATAATAAAAAAAATAAACAACAACAACAACATTAGACTTAATGGAAAAAAAGCTGGTAATGACTTGTACTACCCTTATTTTGACAATAGTATTAAGGGGTGCGAATCAATGTACCATATTGTAAGGGCTTCCAAAATATACAGTGTGTGATTGTTAAATTGCAAACAAAGCATTCGGACGATTACTATTTAAGTCAATAGTAAACGGAAGTGCGGACATATGCATGTTGAGAATCATCCCCCCAAATAAAACGGAACTACTATTTCATGATGATAGTACATCAACTTCCGGTTGACCTTTAACAAAAATCTTAGGAAACAATACAGCGATTGTCGAGATTGATTGATGATTGAAAATCATCCCTTCGAATTTTACTAGAGCGAGCGAGCGAGAGAGAGAGAGAGAGAGGGGGTGAGTTTTTAGTCATAATTTTTTCATATTTAAATAAGTTCATTATTAAAGTTAATGAAAATTCGAATTATTACAGCTACAGACAATAAACGTCTACTTTATATTATAAACTTAAGAGAGTTTTGTATCTTTTATAATAATAGAATATAAGTTAATTTTCTGCTTGACGACGAAATTACTTTAATTCCCTTTTGTCTTATTATAAGTCTGCTTATATAACTCTATAATAGAATCATAAACATTATAGAATCATCGAAATCTACGCATGTCGTAATTCAACAAAGATGCCATCAATATAATCGGAATTAAACAGAAAGAGATGGTGTTATTAATAATTGTGCGCGTGCGAATTTCGACAAAGACGCCACTATAACGATTCTAATAATATAGAAAAAGATCGAATGATTCAAATGTCATTTGATTTAATTGATATAATTCCAATTTATGTATATTAAATTTAGTTGAACAGATTTATCGATTATCTCTGATGGTTTAATCCAAGCGTTACGTCTTTTTTTTTTTTAAATTGAAATAATAATCTAGTTAGTTGTTTTGAAAATTTTAAAAGTAGGGTCTAATTTTGAAATATACATATGTTTTAATAAAAAAGATGCATCTGAAATTTTCTCTAAATAATTCAATTGGGAATGAAATTTGAAATTGGATCTTCTTCCATAAAGTTTATTTCTAAAATGTAAATTTAAAATATTCAACAGTTGTAGTAAAAGTAATAGTAGCACATCGACATTTATTTTTTATTATAGTTGGTATGATTGTTTAAATAATAAATGTTGGTATTATGGG
>JAZBGZ010001525.1:790-13704 GCA_037414795.1 Stenodera caucasica | reverse complement strand
AGTTCTTTGCTGAAATTAGTTATTAAAATTAAAAATTGAGTTTAATTAACAAAACAATAAATAATAAGAAAACATACCGGCCATTGGCGCATAGCTGGATTCTGGGGTGGTGGATAACGTTGTTGTGGCGGTCCACCTGGTACTTGAGAAGGTACTGGACCCGGAAAACGTTGGGCCATATTGAATAATTTTCAATTTTCCACAATGAACTTCAAATAGGAAAACAAATTTCTCAATATACAGCCATTGTCAAGAATTTGATGGCGTCAAAATACAGTTCTACCAACTTAAAGCCAAAGAAATTAAAAGTAACTAGAATGCTAGCTTCCTATCCCGTAGATAAATCCTATCCTTCCTATCTTACCTGTGTTCCCCCCACGGGGAATATCTCCAGATTGTCTCACTGTATTTGTTTCACATATAAATATAATAGCATAGATAAAATAATAGTAAGAGTATTGTATATATGGTTTGTTCCTGGCGACATCAGATTTCGCCAGAAAAAGTGAGACAAAAAATTTGTACTGTTGCATTCTAAATGGAAAGTACATTTACTACTTATTTTGAACGGCACATGGTATGGTTACCATTGCTATACAATGAAAAGTTTAATGATTGCAAAAGCATTTCGATTACAAGATAAATAACAATATTTAAGTGATATGTGGGTTGCTCTCTGAATATGAAGTTTGTTTTTTTTGACGACAGATGGCGTGCGTGTCATGTAAAATTGATGATTGCATAAGCAAGAATATTTTGATTGAGAAAACAAATTTGAAAAAAGCAATTATTATTCAAAATATAATAATCTTGAATTTACTTATTTAGTCTCCAAATCAATATTATTCTAGTTAGTAGCAAAATGATAATGTTATTATAAAAACAAATGACGAGTAGCTATTTCGTATAGTAGTTATTTTATATGGCATAGTTAGGCCGCCAGAATCGTATTCAAATTAATTGAGGCTAGCACTAATTAATTGAAAATAATAAGGCATTTTAAAAAATTTTATACAATATATTTCAATTATTTAATTAATTATTCACGAAAAATATTCCATTTCGTATGTTAGGATTCACATAATAGTTGGGGGCGTGATTGTTCCAATGTTTTTTTTTTTTCAACAGAGTTAAGCACTAAGCCACTGGCCAGAGCCAGAACTTGGAAGCTATTAATCCCACATTGACAGGGAAAAAAGTTTTTTTTGAATAAATCGTTCATGCAACAATCATTAAAAATATTTTCAGCCTTCCATTTCTCTTGAGAGTGGTGCAATCGCGTACCAATAGCTACCAAAATCTGGCCGGCAGCCACATTCTGTATAGTTAAAGGCGTAATTGTTCTGTTCTATGTTCGATAAACCATAATCTAAAGTTATATAAGGATTTTTCTTTGTTTTCTGTTGCATGTTTAGCAATCAGTTTGCTCCTAGACCTTATCGGGTCAACAGTAAAAATTTTAACGCGAACAATCAGTCTTTATTAATTAAGTGATTTAGTGCTAGTGCTAGTATTAGGTGAGTAGTGGGAAGTTGGCTCCCCATTGATAAATTTTTTTTGATTGGATTCGTTCGTTCACGTTTGTTCGCCTTTAAAGCCTGGCACACACATACAGTTTTTCCTCAAGGTTTGAACTGCGCAGTCCAAACCTTGAGATTTCCCTCATCATGTGTAGTTTATTTGTTATTAAAGTTTAAAAATTTGCAAGGAATTTGATCCGCTCTGACACCATCTTTTTTCTCAATATTAAAAAATGATAGTAAATATGAAAAAAAAATTGGTGGATCTTCTGAATTTTCAATAAGCCTTTTCTAACAAACGAATGAGTAAAAAAAAGTCGATAACAACCTCAATTTTGGAATGAATAGCCATTTTTATATTTTATACATTTATTCGCACCAGAGTGCAAACGAACCTATTATTTGCTTGATAAAGGTAAGGTCGAAAAGGAAAAGCCTAAATATAAATTCAATATATTTTCTTTATTTACAATTATTATTGAATATCACTTGAATCATTATATAACTTGACTATCATGTTCAAAATAAATAATTTTTTCATTATTCAACTATGTTCAATGCCTTGATCCTTAGCAATTTCAACAATTACACTTTGAATATATAAGCATCCAATTGATATTTTAAACTATTCATAGTTTTCCCAATTCTTTCATTGATAATTAAATTCAGGCTTGGTATTTAAACTATTCGATAAATGATAATTGTGAAAAGCCATGCACTGAATTATTTTTGAACTAGATTAAATTGAATGCCTAAATGTGTATTTTTTTTATATACACTACATCTAATTTATCTAATTTATGTATTTATTTACAATCAAATTCACAAAAAAGCACCAAATTTTCATAGACTTTAAAACAATTGTGCTTTGTTGATAAAGAAAAAATACTAAACCAGATATAAAAAAAACAGATCTCTAATTTCTAATAATTTAAATCAAACACTAAGAAGAAAATATCACACGACATTAAAAATATTGATAATAATAATAACGTAAAGGGCAGTAGTAACGAAAATGCACCTTTTTCATAATCTTTTAAAAATTATAATCAAAAATCACTTTATTGGGCCCTAATAAACTAATATTTTCAAAAATACTGACATCCAATCTATATTAATCGCGTATTGATAGAATGATTTTTAAAATAGCCCACCTTTTCTACCAAACAATAATGAACTTAATGTTCCTAATGTTGATGTCTGTTCTGGTTCTGATAATTTCTTATTATGATTATTTGTTGAAACTGTACCTAAATCAGGTCGTGTTACACCTTGTCGTCGTTGTTGTTTACGTGAATTTAATTGCTCTAAACGTTTATTTAATGCACCACTACCTGGCCGACCTGGCACGCCTAATCCCGATACCGGCTTACCTAAAACAGAATTGAAATTAGTACATTATTCAATTGTTTTATTATAAAAGGAGTCTTTAACGACATACTAGATTGATTATTTATTGGAGTTTTATTAGTACCAATTTGAGTCAAATTCTCATTACTATGACTTGGTAAAAGACAAGTCAATTGAGCCATTGGACTAGTTATAGCTGGTCTTGAATATAATCCCGTTGATATTGATAGAGCACCAGGAGTACCCATTAGATTCGAGATGCCGAAACGTTCGATTTTACCAACCAAACTCTAGAAAATTAATTAAAAAAAAAACATGATTCCTCATTCACAGATAAAAGATAAGATAAGGTGAATTAGTGAACCAAACAAATTGATTGATATTTATTAATTACAAATATACTAGAATTCCCAAATACTTTGACTACGATTCAATATACAAAGTCCGGCAAAATTATGAAAACGGTTAAATATTTCAAAAACGAGTCATTGGATTTTCTGAGATTTGTTATAGGGCTAGAGTTGTATTATTTGTGATTTTCCAAAATTCTATTTGTTGTTGAGGATTCAACACTAACTTGATTTTTTTTTAATAGCACTATACCTCTTTCGAAAAAAGTGACCATTTTAATAAACTTTTGGAAGTTTTGATGAAAAATAAAATAGACAAGTGCTATATTTTCAAATTCAGAAAAAACTCTCTTTCGAATAATGTTAAATTTAACATACAGTTGCTATTGATTAAAAATAAAAAAATCAAATTAATGTATCTTCGAAACAAATGACGATATAAAATTGAACAAATTGCAAATAATAGAACTTAAATTACGTCAAATCTCAAAAAGATTCAATGGATCGTTTTCGAAATATTCAACGATTTCCATATTTCTACCGGATCCTGTATTAGAGAATCATTGAAATCTAATTTATTTCAATTTACCTCAGCTTTAAGCGATTTATAATGTCTAGATTTTGTTTTTTTAGTTGTTTTCATGACTGTACCAATACCACCAGCACCAACTGAATCTTTAATAAATTGTGGTACTGAATTCAATATTAACTGTGGTATACTGAATGGTTCTGGTGAACCAGAACGTGATTGTTCCATTGGACTACCATCTGGACTATTACATGGTGTTGCTGTTGGACTAAAACTATTTATACCGCTTGGTGTATTGAATTTTGAAGGTGTTGCTGCTTTAATTCCTATTTATTTAAACAATTATTATTAATAATTCTTTCATAATATTAATAATTCAAAATCAAACCTCGTTCATTAAGTATTTTCGCTAATCCATAAGTAGTTGAGAATGTTGAACAAGAATTTCTACGACTCAATTGTCCTGGTGTTTGTGGTGGTGAATTTTGTACACTTGAACAAATTGAAGCTACACAACTACCACGATTACTAGGTGTAACAAATGTACCATCATCTGGATGCATAACTGTACTATTTGTTAATGTATATGTTGGTTTAATTGAATCAAACATTTTGCCGGGATTTGAATATTCTTCATCTTCTTCTAAATCACTCAAAGCATAAGATTGTAAACCTATCTCTTCTAATTCTTTACCACCACGTATTTTAACACCAGGACGTTCTTCTAATAAACCACTAAATGTTGGTTGTGCTAATTGTGACCATTGATGTAATGTTTGTGATCCTTCCATTGGTTTAACAATTTGTAATTTTTCTGGTAATTTCCAACCCATATAATTACCAGTACCAGTTGACATTAAACTATCTGGTGTACGACAACCAAATGGTAAATATGATTCATTATTACTACCATCATAACCACCATATGTGGGACCATGTTGGAGATTGGCGCGACGTGCCAATACTTCACCAGGTGTTAAACGTTTCAAAGCAGCTTCTAAATCGGCTGCACCCGGAACACCTGGTATGCCCTTCTGTGGAATACTTCTATTAAAAAAAAATATGTATATTATTAACATGTTATTGTATGGAAAAATTGTCAAAACTTACGGATAATCCGAATCTGAGTCAGTCTGACTAAATTCATTATCTGAATGACCACTTGAATCAAGACTTGGATAACCTAATGAACTACTACTATAAATTGAACCAGATGAACGACGTACGTCTGAGATATATGCACGACTACTCATCCGTGGACCACCACCAACACCAGCCATACTGGTTGAACTAACATAACCACCCATACCAGAATGTAAACTTGCCACACTATCACCACTACTCAATGAATTTTGAGAAGCGCAACGTACCGTTTCAAATACCTTTTTATATTGTGGACTGTTAAATTAGAAAAAGAAATTAATTTATCCGAAAATAATAATAATAATAAAACAAACGTACATAGTATCGGTATTATAAATTCCTGAATCTGTACTTAATTCTGAATGCACAGACATCTCTAATTCACTTTGTAAACTATCGAATGGTAAATGTGTCGATGTACCTAATGACGAGAACAAAGAAATTCTAGCACCTGGTGTTTGTTTTTTACGTAATTTTCGTAATTCTTCTTGTGTTTCACGTAATAGATTTTCAATTTCATAATAGCGAGCTTTAAATTCAGATAATTCAATTGCTAAACTGCCTTGATTATCTTTTGTTATTTGTAATAGTCCATTAAGTTCATCATTTTCAGTCATAAACTAAAATTTGAAATTAATTAATTAAATAAATAAAAAATAAATTATAATTGTCAAACTTTTTTCAATTTTTCTTCAACATCTTGCAATTTAGCTTGTAATGTTAGAATTTGTTCATGTTGTAGACGATTCTCTTCTTTTTGACGATCTATTTCATCTTCTAGATAACCCATACTGGAATTTGCGCAACCTTATCAAAAAATTATCAAATTTTTAATATAAACATCAATTATATATAATTTTTAAATAGAAATTACTCAATTGTCCTGTTAAATCTCTAAGTAACATTTGTTCTTGTTCTTCGACCATTTCTGTATCTCTCGCTAAACGTCCATATTCATTTTTTAGTGCTTTATTTTCATCTTCTAAAGATGCTGTAAATTGAATAAAATATTTGAATTATTTTTTTAATTAGTTTTTTTTGTAAGAAGAATATTACCCATTCTTTTTTGCATCAATTCTAAATTAATTCGTCCACTTGAACCAGCTTCAATAAATGTTTCATCCATATCATTTGTAAGTATTTGTATAAGTTCAGTTTTCTTTTGTACTTCATGACTGAGTTGGGTATTTTTTTCTAAAGTTGCACGTAAGTCATTTTCTAAACTTGCAACTGTATTTTCCAACTTATTATTAGCTTGTAATAATTCTTTACCAATACGTGCCGTCAATTCCAAATCTTTTTCTTTCTGTACAAGTTGAAAATTACAATTTTAAATTACTGTTTTGCAACTGATAAGAATAAAAATCTCATTGAAAACAATAAAAATAATTGTATGTATTTAGGAGATAGACTCAACAATTTATTTTTAATCTGATAATAAAATCAAATAAAATAAACTGCTCTAAATTTGAATTTAGTTCAGTTATAATGAATGGATATTAATTTGAATTTCATTCTAAATATATCATATTTACCTCTTCCAGAAGCCTAGTGACCGCTTCTATATCATCGTAGGTCTTGGTCATTTGGCTCACCCGGTTACTACATAGAACTAACAAATAAGAAATTATAGAAATTGAATCGTGACTGAAAAACAATACAATAATATGATTGATAAATGTACCCATTATTAAATAAGATTAGATAAAATATATATAATTAAGTAATCCATTGTTAAATACTGTTATAATTAATCAAAAAAATGGCGATCATTTCATCAACAACGGTACAAATTTAAACAAGAAAACATCTTCAATGGTTGAATTATTATTAGAGCCATAATATCATGCGTTATTAACTATCAAATTGTTCTCTAAATTCAACCATTCGACTATAATGTGCCCAAAAAAAAAAAATACAATAAATAAACACTTACGAAAATAATTTAGAGTTTCCCGGATTTGTTCCGGTGTTAATTTCAAATCAGCTTCGTCAACTTGTAAAGCTGGTGACGGTATGAACCAATCTTGATTTTCGTAGCCTTAAAAAATTGTAAAATATTAAAATTTGAGAAAAAAAAACAATAAATAAAGACTCACCACCAAATTTAGTTAGAGTATCAGCTCTTAATTTATATTTAGGAATTTGTTCTTCCAATAAACTAATAATCTCCACTTCTGGAAGCGTTTCACCACAGCACAGTTCTAAAAGAATTCAATAGAGAATAATGTCAAAATTAATGATGGAATAAAATAAAAAGTGTGAAAATTAATTATAGGCGTTGTAATAAAATTATCCATGTGAAAAAGAACGAGATTTTTCTCTACAGAAAGAAATTAATAAAATAACAACAGATAACTGTATTTTATAGAAGGAAAATTGAAGTAGAGAAAAAATAGAAAGAAAACTGATGAATTTCTCACATTATTACCACGCACTTTTAGTATTCTTTCAACTATCTGATTATTTAAAATTCCACCAGATATATAGAGAATTTCAAAACAAACTATAATAAATCAAAGAGAATATTCTATTTTTTTAAATCTAATTATTTGTGGTCACTTATTAGACGAATGGTTTCTAAGAAGACTTATACAAGTGTCCTATTTAAGGGACAGTCATTGAAATGATTGTGTAAATAGATAATACCAAAATGATATTTTGCTAAAATAATAATAATAAAAGAAAGGGGGTGAAATAAACGTTTTTCTTCGCTTTAGAAAATCGAGTTAGATACTTTAAGTCTAATACAATTGAAAATGTACATACTGCCTTCAGCCGGCCCTGTACAGTTACAACATTTAAATATACCTAATAACTTATTATACTTATAAAAGCAGTTTTTTTTTCGAATTTTCTCTTCACTGTTATTTGAAATTTCACATTGTTTATGATATGAATTACTCAAATTATAATAGAAAACATGGGAAAACTGGAAAATTTCCACAATTTATTTTCTAAGTATGTACTAAAAACATCAGCTACAATATGGCAACGTTATTATGTATTGTATTAGATCTAAAGTGCGATAAGTGCTATAATAACCAATTATGTGCCAAAATACATAACGTAAAATTGTGTCTCGATCTAGATCTCTATTTTTAATTTCGTTTGATTGAGATGAAGATCGAGGTAATGCAAGAAATCTCACTGATTAATCATCAGTAATTCCACCTACCTTCTAGATGGACGTTGTGTAACAAATAACATTGCCAATGTTGTTTAGGAACGAACTTCAATAGAAAAAAAGACTTTGAATAATTAATAATAATAATAAAAACAAATAAAACAATTAAGAGTAAAATTGATAATTTATACCTATGAACATATATTAATTTTATTAACAATTCAAGTCTAAAAGTAGTGACATATATTCTCAATTTTATTTTTAAGCGAAGCACGAGACTTTAGTCATGATATGACGTAAATTTTGCTAATAACACGTCAATTTTAATAAATTACAAAAATATATTATAGAATGTTTTTTATCAATATGTATTCCTAAAATTTTCAAAATAGGATACCTGAAATATGATCTCGTTTATTTTGTTTGAATTGTAACTATTTTTAATTATTCACTAAAAATTCATTAATGACCAGATCGCAATCTTAAAATAGAACGTTTTTGTTTAGAGAAGAAAAACGTGACGAAAATTGTTAGAAAATGCAGCTAAATACAACTAAAACTCAATTATTATTAGAAAAGATGTTCAAACTAAAATACAAAATAAATATTATGGGGGATCACATCACCAATTTAAATAGAAAACATTTGCTTTTTTTTAAAAAATAAAAATAAATACGGAACACAAAAAAAATAATAAGAATTTTCCTAAATTCCACTACTGATTTATCAAAGTTAATAAAAATTTGCTATTTCAAATTTTAACAATGAATTAGAAATAGAATTGTTAAATATGAAATAATTGAGGCTCAGCTCGGTTATAATTTCTAAAATCAATAATCGTCTAATTTTTTTATTGAACTTAAAAAATCTACACGAACGAAAATTATGTAATTATTCAGGGAAATTCATGAAATTATGAATGGAAAATTATAGTAATAAACCTGAAATTTTCCCAATTTAATAATGCAAGACCTAAAATAATACTAATGATAAAAAAATCGTGTGAACGCTCTATTTAATTGTTCAACTCAATATTATATGTATTAATATTATTTTTGAGTAATTAATGAGAATCTCTCACCAATTAAAAAATATTATCATTATAATTATTGTTATTATTATTAATGAACAAAAAACATTTCACCAAACTTTATATATAGAAATATTCAAAATTTCTTTAACTCTAAACAGAATCAAACTGCATTCTGTTGAAAAACCGGTCATGCAATAATATAAAAAGACCTTTATAGATTTTCCCGTTAGTTAGATGGAAAAGAAAATTGCTATATCTTTTCTTCAATCAAATAATAAAACAAAAATCTAAATATTCAACTGCAAATATTCAAAATAATTATATTTATTATAATTTTAAACATTCTTATATAACTGCTGTGATTTAAAAATAAACTATGATTTGTTTTTCCCAAGGTAGAGCAGTTTTATTTGTGAAACTCGTCAAATCAAAACAACAGTTAATATCAATAAAGCATAAGGCATAATTTATGGAAATAATGAAAAAAAAATTGTTTCCGGTAATTCTGTGGAAGTTCTTATGTCAATTTAAAAGAAAAATACTCCTACCGTTCAAGGACCTTTCACAATTATTATCTATTCTAATGGTGAATATTCAATTATAATTGAACAATTTACCGTCAATCGACCATCAATTAAATTATAAATTTTCGATATTTCTATCACGTTATATTAACCACCTGTTAACTAACAAGAATATAAATCATTTTAAATTGAGTATTTCAATTTTTTCAATTTCAATTAAAACTTATAAATAAAGAAATAACTAAATAAATAAACAATACACAAACAATAGTATTAAAATTATTAATGAAGGTTTGATATCAAAAGATTCCTATTTAAAAATTTTACCATTGTTCCAATTGGTGAGAATTTGGCTCTGTTTCTCCCAATTAACGAATTGTTTCGATTTGAATCTTAATCTTCCTCCACTTTTAGAGTTCTGCATTCTAAATATCACTCAAAATTAGATATAGAGAAATATCCAACATTGTAAATTGATTTGTTGTTAAGTCCAACAAAATTAAGTATAACTCGCACACTGAATATAAAACACAAACTGAATGGATTTTGAAAATCAGTTCGTTCACTTGGAGATCAAAAAACGTCGCGACGTCTAATAAAGTTCTGGGCTTTTTCTGGACTAGAGCCAATAAAACGAAAGAAAATAATAAATTGAGAACAAAAAAGTGTGTGGAAAGAAGAAATTCGAAAACTAGCCGGAAATTGTTTTTTTTTACACTAACTTCCGGTTATGTTATATTAAACAAACACTAAAGTTCAATTACTTTTAATAAGTATTGATAAATTTCACTTCTTATTTTGAATATTTCTAATATGCGCTCTAATAATTTGTTTTTTTTGAAAATTTTCAAACATTTTATCACATATTTAAAATAACAAAAACATAACCGAAATATATGCTGTTTAATTAGCAACAACTAAAGAATAGATGGATTGAATTATTTTTACATCACACCAAGGTAAAAGTTATGAAAGTTGAACCGTTTTTAATTAATTGCAAGTCGATTTGTTATAGAAACCTCACAAGAAGTGAAGTACTAGTAATTTTTCAATTCTTTAAAATATATTTGTTAAAATTTACTTATAATTTGAGAATATACTGAATTCAGGCTATATTATTTTCGGTGAAAAACCGTGTGAAATTCTCACAAAATTTTCAACAAAGTCACTAATGTTCTTATCGCACGATTATATCAACATTGTGAAATATAACATAGTACCTAATAATAATAATGATAATAAAATGTAGAATCGATAAGAATCGATCCTGTGTAACACAAATGAAATTCGTCCTTTCTGTTTATAACTAGGTAAGACTAAAAATAACTGTGTCTTAACATTTCGTATTGAATTATAATTAAAATAAAATGATCAAGGAAATTTATAATTAAATAAATTATCTCACCTCTGTATTTGTTTTGGTTTAAATACTAATCATAACAGGTTGTACTTATATAGAATAGAATATAAAATATAAAAAATATTTCATTCTAATTCGTGACCAATTCAAGATTATTTTCAATAAAAACGAGGAGCACACCTTCAAGTGTAACATTTTATCTTTCTATTATATTCGAAACAAATGAAAGAAATAAATCTTTTTAACATACTAAACATTTGCCTTTTACCCAGATAATTTACCATGACCTGTTGTTTTAAATTTATAGTTTGAATTAGACTCAAATACTTGACCTAATAGAAATTTAGAATAGAACAACCGCTAGTTTGCTGATTTTTATCGATAGTTCTCATGAGAAAATTACAGTTTGTAATAGAAATAATCAAATATTTCTTCTCCTATCATTATGTTTATTTGAGGGGGAAGACTCACCAGTTAAAGTTTCCTGATCCTGTACAGAAATACCTAATTGGAGCGCGCGCTGAGCGCCACTCGTGTTTTCTGGGACTGCCAGCTTGAATAACACTATTTATTAAGCCTGAAAAATTATTATCATTAGACTTTCAGAACAATTACACAATAATAATTCAATTACTAATTAATGAATCAATAATAATAAACATAGAAAAATATCGGTAGTTGATGCAGCAAATTGCATTAATAAAATGATAATAGATATAATATTTTTATCGATTTGAATTAGTAACAATCAGACAAAATTTCCAAGTGAATATGAGTGATGTCACGTAAGCCTACCGATTTAATTTAAACACAAAAAAATTAAAACGATTTGTTTTTTCACAAATGTAATAGTTTAAAATTTGGAAAAATCAGTTCTGAGGACCAAATCAATCATAAAAGAGTTGGGATATTAGCGAAATTATGCCTGTTACAGTATTAATAATTGTCTCATATCCCATCTCTATTGATTCAAGTCCTTCTCAAAGTCAAGTGCCTTATTGCTTGTATTATCAAACACTTACAATTGAGTATCTTATGCTGATTTCGGGCAAATTTAAATCGAATGTTTTTGTTTTTTTGAAAAAAACTTAAAATAAATACAAATTTCAATGTGTCAGTCTGGTGCTGACAATGAGAGAAAAACAAAAATCGACAACTTCTATTATTGGAGATTACTGCTGTTATTTTAAAATGAAAAAACAAGTATAAAAACTCTATTTTATTTATAAAAATACAGAAATATTTCTGAAGATAAACTCTACTCGTGTAAATCATGGAAATACGAGAGAAATTTCATGAATTAATTTGGCAACAGCAATACATACATATAAATGATCATTTATAGTAACACTTCTTGAATTAATTACCTCAAAAAAAGATATTTTTCCAAAATAACATCGAATTCAAATCTATCAAACTTATACTTATTAGGCCCGTTTTCTTCAATCGTAGTTAGCTGAATGCATGGGATAGCTAAACCGGTTGATAGGTAATTTGCGGATGGTTATTCCTTGTTTAAAATTTCGTTGGTTTCTTCGGTAAACCGATGAGCTGGGAGACCGGGGTTCTTTCGTAAACCGGTTTTGAAACAAGGGAATCCCCAATTTAACCGGGGAGGATAGCTAACTACGAGTGAAGAAAACGGGCATTAGATGAATAAATATTCTTATAAAATTTTTGAAAACCTTGTCGTAAAAAAATCAGTACATTCATAGAATACTATAATTAAACTGTATTACATGAATCATTTAAATGAATGATAATTGAAGGTTAAATTTGAAAAGAAATTAATTATTAAATATTATGGTTAAAAACTTGAAAAAGTACCGTTAAGATAAAACTGAAAGTGTCTCTTACAGATTAGATACAAGAATAATTATAATAATAAATTGCAGATATAGAAAAGTACCGTCACTATCTAACAAAGACCAGTATCAAAACTACTATCTTTGATTAATTTCTCAAATTCTTTAATCTC
>JAZBGZ010001524.1:0-15886 GCA_037414795.1 Stenodera caucasica | reverse complement strand
CTACCGAGAATTTTTAATTTTTTTAAGCAATTTGCAACTTTTCAGAATTTTCAATGAGGATGTTTCTCGTGGTGTTTTCTACAGAAAAGCCAGCTCACCTAACTAAGAGTTTCTTCTATTTGGGAATTATTAGCCTAAATAATAAATAAAATAAGTTTTTAAGGGCTCAACTATTAAATATTTTAAAAAAATGAATAGAATCCAAGAAATTATGTTCATTCTTCATTTGGAATTATCTCTAAAATTGTTATTTTGGGGTCTTTCACGTTTTGATAATACCAATCAAGATTTTTCTAAGATTCAGTATGTCACTATTTAATTTTTCAATTCTTTAATTTCAATGTTGCTTTTCGAAAATTTTTAATTTTTATAAATTATCTGAAACTTTTCACAATTTTTAGTGAGATTTTCGGATTTCCCAATTGAATGTTTCTCGAAGTATTTTTCACAGGAAAGTCAGCTTGTCAATAAGAGTTTCCATACGTTTTTTCTATCATCTCTATGGAAATTATTGGCTTGAATATTGATTAGATATGGGTCTTTAAGGACTACAGTATTGAATTTTTTGAGAATGAGGAGGTCAAAAAACTTGTCAAATTTGTGTTAAAAAAAATATGAAGCTTACTAAAAGATATTCGAAAAAATCTCGACCCACATTGCAGATTAATCATATGAAAATCTTCGGTGAAAATTTGACTGTTAATTTTTGAAAGTAGCTTCGAAAAACGCTGACCAGAATAATAATAAAGACTGTCTTCAAATTATTATGAATTCTTCAATTCTTGAAATTTTAAAATCTACAATCATCCAAATTACTCTAAAAAGTTTAACACAATGAGCGGGAGATGTTTTTTTTTTTAATTATAAGGGTCTAATCCTGTAACGAAACTATTCTAACTTATCCTTATTTAAGTATATTTTTTAACAAAGCTCTAATTCTACATGTCAATCAGTAATTGTGTTCATTCTTTATTTGGGGTCAGTTCCAAAACTGTTATTTTGAGAGGAAATCAAGAATTTTGGGGGACGGGACTTCCACGTTTTGATAGCACTTTAAACAAAATTTTTCTGAAATTTAATATTTCACTGTTTATTCTCTCAGTATTTCAATTTCAAAGTTCCTTATCGAGAATTTATAATTTTTATAAACATTCACAATTTTGAGTAAGATTTTCTGATTTCGCAACTGAATTTTTCTCATGGTATTTTCTACAGGAAAGTCAGCTCACCAATCTAAAAGTTTCCATACGTTTTTTCCGCCACGTATTTCTATTTGGGACTCACGGTCTCAAATAATAATTAGATCCAAATTTTTGAGAACTCAACTATTGAATTTTTTCAAAAATAAATAGAGTTCAAAAAACTTGTCTATTATAGAATTTAAATATAGACATTTGTACTGGAGAAAATGTAAAATTAGAATGTAGAGTTACAAATTAGTTTTTGGACAATTGATTTCTGGAAAAGTAGATTCGAAAAACTCTGGACAGAATAATAATAAAATTATTATAAATTCATCTATTCTTGAAATTTGGAAATCTACAATAACCCAAATTACTCTAGAAAGTTTATTCTTCAACATAGAGTGAAGAAAATTGTTTTTTCTCCAAATTATAAAGGTCTAATCCTACTCTAACTTGACCTTATTTATATTTTTCGGCAAAGCTTCAGCTCCACATTCTAATCAAATCATCAAATTATTGTATTTTCTAAAAAAAAAATAAGAAAAACTGTAACCATATCGGAAACTGTGGAAGACTAAATCAAAAAATCTGAAAAAATTGTCTATTCATGAGCTCAATTGTCTAGTTCAGTTCTCCAAGTCCCAATCTACCTTGAAATAACATCTGACAAGAAGAGTAAAGGGTGAATTTCTCCTTTTATTATCAATGATCATCAATAGGGAAAAAATAGATAAATCAACATACATCACTTTGTAAACAATCCGTTAATAATAATAATAATAATAATAATAAAAATTATACGCCATCCCATTTAGTTGTACCTTATTTATCAAATGAATAGTTTAGTTTAATGCACCGTTTCACCGAATTCAATGAAATTATATTTGTGTGGTGATATTATCACTCACCCCAATGGGTCATTTATATCATTATTATTGGATATGAATATGATCATTGAATCGTATTTAAACTGAATCATATCTGATGTTAGACGAAGGTGGAGGATGTTTATATAGCGTGTGAATACCGGGAACAATTCACTTATATTTATTATTATATTATATTATATAAGTATAGAAAAATTCATATCTGATCCTGAACCGTATTTGTTGTTTTGTTAATATAGAAAGTGAATAGTTTAATAATTAATTAGGCTCCTTCCCCATATTCAATCCGTTGTCCTTGGCCACAACTACAATTAAATGAATTGCAGGCCATCGTACCAACAACGGGATTAATTGAAACTATTTAATGTCAAAAACAGCAGTTTAAACTTCAACAACAAGGCGTGAATTTTCATATTCAGACATGTGTTCAGGATTTAAATTCATATTGTTGTACGATTTAAATCATTATATAAATGTTGCTCTTAATTCGTGGCAGTTTTTTCGTTCATCATCTAAACGAATTTCTATTCGTTTATTGGCAATATAAGGGTTGCCAATGGTGCGATTTTATTGAATCACGTTTATATAAAATTGGAAATGATATCTTGGCCACGGTTGTCAAGCGCACGCCAGACACTCTTTCAGAACTTGTTCAGAGCTGAGAAAAGTTAATTGAAATACTATTAGTATTCTCTTTGTAAATAGTCCTTCACAGTCCTCTCCAGATTTTTTCATAATTAACTTCTTAAATTGGAAAATGCTTGTCTTAAAACTTTTAAATAATAATCTGATTTACATTAATAGAAACTCAATTCTCTATTATTATTATTTTTTCTGGTTTATTTATTTGTCGAATTTCAATAATTGACAAGTATCAAGATTGCGGCGAAGATATTCAAGTATCTGTTAGTGACGTACATTGTGTTGTGGTTGATTCAACCCTCTATTTGGCGTGTGTGCAACTTCCCAATCTGTGACCGCACTTAAAACCAAATTACACACACACACATCGTATATGAATAGAAAGAGATAGAATGATATTAATCACCCTCGATATTGATATTGATATTTGTTACATACACTCATTCGAAATAATAAACAATTTCGGAAATTCTATGATACTTGAAAGTTAATTATAACACGTGTTGAATTGCGTCGAGTTTTTGATCAATTTTTGACGAATTCAATAAAACTTCAAAATTAAGGTACCAACATTTTAATTATCTTTAATTATCGTATACAATCCAATTTTACACATATAAACTTCTAATTCTAAAATCTAAACTAATAGTTTAATTTCTTATAGAATTATAATACACTATTTAGAAGAGGCTAGATGAAGATGAAGATTAATATTCACAATTATTTACAAATTCAGCGGGAAAGTTTTTTTTTTAAATCTATTTGAGAATAAACAAGATTTGTTTGATTTATTTACAATTTCTCCAATTTTTCACATAGTGGAAAATTTGCAGGTTGTTTTCTAGATTTTTTTTCAATAATAGAAAATAACCACTGTTTAAATATAGAGACAATAAAATCGAACACACGCCACTGTTTACAATATAATTTATATGATCTGGTAGCTACAGGCTAACAATAGAGACCTAATAACTGGCTTCATGTATTCAATAGGGTTAGGGGTTGGACCGTTTTGAATACATACGAACGGGGGGTGATGATGGAACTCGATTCATATGTATTTTATAATTAAATTTTGATGTGATTGTTCGCGTGGAAACTCCAACTGGTCTTCATTAATTGTCTTGATCCACTTTATAGTCAATCTATAGTTATAGAAACCCTCAAATAATAATGAATTTTTTTTAAAGTTTAAATCTATTGATATTGTGGCTATTCAGAATATGAAGTTTTATCGGAGCCGGTATTCGAGCCTGGAGACGACGCTGTTTTGTCACTATTATAAATATCATGGATAGTTCCGACCATCGATAAATAATCGGATGGTGGTCGGATTACAGTTGGTAGATAGCCAGTGCCGGCGTACGGTGCTGATAAGAAGCGTCGAGACGGACTGAATCGATGGAAATTCGGCGGTGGACCCAATGGTGAGAAAGCTGATGGTGTTGAAACGTCATCATGTGAACCGCCACTAACCATCAATTCCATCGCCTGTACCACATCCCCTTTACACCTATAATAGAAGATTTTCGTATATGTTTTAATTGGGTTAGAATTGTTGGTACCTTTGGAGGAGGGCTTCGACGTCGGATCGCCGTTTACCGGGGAATACCCGCATTAGAACATCAATCGGTGATCGTTGTGTCGGATATTGAGGTGGAAAATGTGGAAATGCGGTGAATTGTTGATATGGTAGAAAATTCGGTGGTTGTTGTTGTTGTTGTTGTGTTGAAGTTTCAGGAGTGGCCGGTTTTTTCAATGATAAATTCTCTGGTGCTTCGGTTTGTGTGTCATCTTCAACGTCTAAATCGGGATCGGGACTTGTTGCGGGATCCGGTGATGGAGTTGTCGCACTAGGCGTCGGTTGTGGTAGTGTTGAAGGGCTTTTCTTCAAATCCTCCTGTTCAGAATCCGAGCCTTCTAATGAACATTCTTCAACGTTAATTCGGGGCCTTTTCGATGTAGCTGTAGAAAAACACAAAAAAAACACAACCATCAACTAAATAGAAATAAGGGTGAATCCAATAATCTTATTGCCTATATGACCCATTAATGCCGCTCTATATTAAAACGATACTCATATTTATAAGGGAACGTTTCGCATTCTTCGCTTATTGCGAATTCCACAAGTATCATTTGTGGGTAATGAAGTGGCGACAGCTTCGCCCCAGTCGCCACCACCACCCTCATCATCAACTAGGGATTTAACTTTTAAACGTCTAATAAATCGCATTTTTTTTCCAACTCGAATGTCCATTATAATTGCAACCCTTAAGAAAAAACCCGGTTGCAATTAAATTTAGAAAATTTTCCACAATGAAAGCTTTTTGCGGCGAGTCGTTCATTTAATTAAACGTCGAGTTAGCCGCTGGTTTGTTTTTGTTTTTATATATATTTATATCTTTCTATTGCATTAATATCCATGTTAATCTATCTCGTTTCCGTCGATTGGTATGAAATTTTATAACAAGGTACTTTATTGAGTTTGTATTGAATCGATGTATAAAAGATTGTATACGAAGTTAATGCCTCTACTTTTATATTGAATGGTCAGTGGATTATTTTGTTTTCAGTTTCAGACTCGACCACTTCTTCTATTTTCAGTCGAGTTCGAGCCACAATAACAACTGAATTACGGCTCGATAAATCAATTGTTCGAATTTCAGTAGAAATCGCCATTTGATTATAAAATAACTGTACATTCGATTGATGTATTTAGAAAATGGCAAATATGCAAATATTGCTTAAAATATCTAAAATAAGTGATATTACAGATAATAAACAAATGATTTTAGAAGTTTAACCGTCGCTATTTGACGAGGCCAAATTGTCAATATTGACCCAAGAACGAAGACGTTTCTATCGAAAGACACATAATATTGTTAGATTTTTTCCAATAATTTTTTCCCAACTTCTTATAGATGTATTAGATGTATCTCTATGGTAATGTAAATTTTCTAGATTGTAGTGGTTGAGATTGTTTGATTATTGAAAGATGTTGAGTTGTGTGTATTTATTTCAGCAGCTAGAACAATACATCGTCACAATACAATATTTAATTAACAGGAATAATTTTTCAATTCTATCCCCACTCGGTTAATATTAGGAAAAAAACCAATTAGTAGAATTTTTCTTAAATTAATAAACAAACAATCGAAATTGTGTGGCTAATTAATTCTAATTAACAAAAGTAAATTTTTAATATACAGTTAGTCAACAAGAAAAGTGGAACGATTTCAACAATTTCATATTATAATTAATTAAGTTTTTTGATCCCGTCGCGCTTTAAGGGTAGTTTGCCAATATATCAGTTTGCGATTTGGTGTTTTGTTACACAAAAACTGAGCTTCTCAAATGATAAAAAGTGTATAGTTGAAGTTAGCAATTGAAATTCTTTCTGATGTTTTTTTTTTTTTTTTTGTCGAAGAGAGCAACAGTAGGAACTGGCAAAGTATCAGTTTTCAAACGGTATTGACAGTTTCGATTCGGCTACGATATGAGATTTTGTCTTCGACAAAAGTGGAGTTTCTCAAGTTGGATGATGCAAGGCCAATATCTCTCCATAATTGTTCTTCAATAACAAATAATACATTAATATTCTTGACGAAGATTTCGAGTGGCTATTAGGTTTATTTGGCCATTATCTCAGTAAATGTTACAATACTTTCTTTATGTATTTGTTGTCTTTAGCGAGATTTTATGAAATATCACTTAGTTCTATTAAAAAAATTTATATCGAAATTGATGATTAATTATTGAAATTTTCAGATAAAACAATGGAGATTTCTCTAGATTTTCCATTATTTTAGTATGTGTTAGGTCCCAATATCGTACAGTTAACATGTCCTAAACAGAAGACCATATATTCTAACATATTGTATAAGACAATGCCGCCAACGTGTTCTCTCAACATTTCACTAACAATAGCAATAGATGAAGAGAGGGTTGTTGCTGGATTTATGGTGTGAGTGTCGGATTTGTGAACATCTATCTATATATATTGCCGGTCGATTTGGTTAAATTCACAAAATTCAATCCGCACATTAATCATAAGCCAATAAAATTCGATCCAACTTTATAGACCAAAAGCTGGAGGCCGGAATTGAGATAAATTTCTGACTTGAAGCCGCGAATTTAAGAAGCTACAAAGCTTTTCGCTATTTTATTCGAGGCTCTATAGTGACTTTTCCCTTATCTAGAAATTTGTTCGGCGCGCCCATCTCTTTTTCGGAGACTATTAAATTGACTTCAATCGCAATAGAGATGGGACATTGAATTCGATCCCCATTGTGAATTTGTTTCAATGAAATATTTTAACAAGCTCGAATTGGATCAAATTTAGTTGAGATCTTGGGTAATGACAACTAGTCAAATATCTCCGCTGTTTTAAACTGAGTTTGAGCATCGAGACTACCTCAAATCAATAATTAATGATAATTTACACATGAGCCTCAATTATAATAATCTTACTCTGTTATACTTGTTGGAAAATAATTTAATAATCGTTTAGAGCGATTCAATCAAATCTATATTTGAATTTGAAGTTCAAAAACTTATTTTTGAGCTGGATGCTTCACTTTTTTGATAGAAATTAAAGAAACATTTTGTGATCGAATTGATTATCAATTGAGTTATAAAATTGCCAAAATTTAGACTGAAACGAATTGATTATAATTCAGATGAATTATTTCTGTCTTGAAGCCGCGAATTAAAGAAGCTACAAAGCTTTTTCCTATTTTATTCGAGGCTCTATAGTGACTTTTCCCTTATCTAGAAATTTATTGAGTACGTACTTCTTTGGCGCGCCCATCTCTTTTTCGGAGACTATTAAATTGACTCCAATCGCAATAGAGATGGGACATTGAATTCGATCCCCATTGTGAATGTGTTTCAATGAAATATTTTAACAAGCTCGAATTGGATCAAATTTAGTTGAGATCTCGTATAATGACAACTAGTCAAATATCTCCGCTGTTTTAAACTGAGTTTAAGCATCGGGAGTACCTCAAATCAATAATTAATAATAATTTACATATCAGCCCCATTTACTCTGTTATACTTGTTGGAAAAAAAAATTTAGACTGAAACGAAATGATTATAATTCAGATGAATTATTTCTGTCTTGAAGCCGCGAATTTAAGAAGTTCCTCGATTCAGAAATTTGTTGAGTTCGTACTTCTTTGGCGCGCCCGCCTCTCTTTCGGAGACTATAAAATTAAAATGACTTCAATCGCAATAGAGATGGGACATTGAATTTGATCCTTACTGTAAATTTGTTCCAAAGGATTATTTTTACAAGCTCGAATTGGATTAAATATAGTCGAAATCTCGTGTACTGACAACTAATCAAATATCTCCGCTGTTTTAAGCTGAGTTTAAGCATCAGGAGTACCTCAAATCAATAATTAATAAAAATTCACATATCAGCTCTATCTATAATAATTTTACTCTGTTCTACTCGTTTGAAAATAATTTGATGAATTTTAATCGTTTTAACGGATTCAATCAAATCTATTCGAATTTTAGAGAAATTTGTGAATTTTCCATCAACTGGATGCTTCGCTTTTTTGGGAGAAATTGTAGGAACATTTTGTGATTGAATTAATTAAATAAGGTATCGATTGAGTTCTAAAATTTCTAAAATTTAGGCCGAAATGATCAATTATAAACTATTTCTGTCTAAAAGCAGCGAATTTAAAAAACTACGAAGCTTTCTGTATTTGTTATTTTGACTTTTCCCTTATCTAGAAATTTGTTGAGTATGTTTGGCGACTATAAAATTGAAAATTACTTCTATCGCAGTAGAGATGGGACATTGAATTTGATCCTCACTGTAAATTTGTTTCAAAGGATTATCTTCACAAACTCGAATTGGTTTAAATATGATCGAAATTTCGTGTATTCAAAACTAGTCAAATATCTCCGCTGTTTTAAGCTAAGTTTAAGCATCAAGAGTACCTCAAATCAACGGAAATTTACAAATCAGCCCTATTTCAATCGTTTCAAATAATTCAACCAAATCGACTTGAATTTTCAAGTTCAAAAACTTATTTTTGAGCCAAATTATAGGAACACTTTGTGATCGAATTAATTATCAATTGAGCTATAAAATTTCCAAAATTTGGACTGAAATGAATGCTGAACAAAAATTATTGAAATTGTTACATTGTTTATTGCAGTTCAGTTTGAATTGCACCAATTTGGAGCCCCAAACAATTGAAAGTGGATGGCTGCAAAATTTTTAGACAATGAGCCCGATCTTCGACCCAAATCTATATTAATTGGAATTAATCTACAATTTTGAGCATCGTAATCCGCTTACTAGTTTTCGAATTATGATTGAAATAATTATTGTAAACAAATAATTTGCAGAAACACAAAAATGAATGGATAATAATCAAGTTTCTGATATAAATCCGCGAATTTATCGCCGTTAGTCAACTTTATTCGGAATGATATTCAATATCAAACAATCATAAAGTTAAGAAGTCGTCCAGATCTCAATTTGGCTATTGTTCGAATTTACGACGATCTGCGTTTTAATCGCTCATTAAAAAGTTTCCGTCGCTTATACGTATTGTAACTGACATTTAAAATTTACAGCACTTTATAATATATATATATATTTGAAAATCGACAGCGAATCTGTTATATATATATATTTCCATCCCTATATTTTTCCCTTAATTCCGAATTTCATCCACCAATTGTCGTATAACGTTTCGAGGAAATACAATTTTCTCTAAATCCGACATCTGCGCGAATATAATATCCGGTTCTATGTTTAGTTGAAAGTTGTCGAATTGAAATCTGATCGTTCATTCTCAAGGGGTTGTGAATAAAGATGGTTCTTGTCGTTTTCTATAAATGTTGTATGTTGTTGTTGTTGTTGATGTCACAATAGCACCTCGACACGATCGCAAATTTACTCTTTTGTGATGTGCCGATGGCGACTAGATGAACGAATGTTGCGTCTGACGTCCCAGCACAACAACAACAACAACAACAACGATAACGGGGGCTGTTAGTGATACAGTCGTTATTTATTCAAATTTTATTTCGATGTTGTTGTTGTTGAGATAATTGATTCTCCGTGCAATTTTCTCAAATCAACTCGACCGAAAATTGAAAACTTAAAAATTAACAACAGATTTAATTTCGTCTAGATGATATTTTTTAAAATTGTATGTGTAGCATGGAAAAATCTAAGGTAACCGACTCTTGTTAGTCTTCTTTAATTTGCCAATTTTTGATTAGAATTACGCAAATATCCCCCTTTATATTGTGTTACGATCATCTATACGAAGACAGATGAAGATTTGGTTTTTGTTGTGAAATTCTCGAAATTCTTCTAATAACAATTTGGGCGAATTGGGTTTGGGTTGAACTATTGTCGATGGGAGTCTAGCACTCGTTAACGATCTCTGTATCGTTTTCAAGAGCCATTAGTGGGGCCCGTTGAATGGGGTCGATCAATTAAAAGGGAATTTACGATCGACTTCAACAATTTGCCAAAACACTTGGCCACGTTCCTTATACAAGAACAGAAAAACTACTCACAATTCAATATTTTGGCAAATTATTCGAATAGATTTCGAACTCACTTGGACTTGACGGTTCCGATGAATCCGAATTGAATGTATTCCTTTGAATTAGTTGCGATATGCCCAGTTCTGATGGTGTTTGAATTGTTGTAGACGGTTGTTGTAGATTACCGCTATTCGGTGGTAATGTTGTTGTTGTTGTTGTTTCATTGACAGTAGCCACTGGCGCCGGAAACAGTATTCCTAATTCTCTAGCTTCGTTCTCTTCTTGGGCTTGTTGGCGACGTAATGCGACTTGTGCCGCCATAACACGTTGTCGTTCAGCTATCAATGTGCATTTAGCACAATTGCAATCGCGCCAACGACAATAACGTTTATGACCTTTTAATGCCGATACAACACCATGATTACGACAACGGGCGCATTTCGGGGTGCGTTGATAACGTTCGGATGCACGTAGAAAGAATGCGGGCGGTATAGCGCCCAATACCGGATGTTGGGACATTAAAGATGACATGTCCACACCGCTGCCAGGTACGCTCATCGTCGATAACAACCAACAACTATCAATAATACCAAAATTATTATCAAACATTGTTTATTGTTATTATAATAATAATAATTATTATTATTATTAGTTGTTTTTACCTCAATGTCAATAAGCTTAGTTATAGCATCCCTTTTTGTTAATAATTATGCAAGTTGTCACAATTGTTTTCTACGTAAAAAATCGACCAAACTAGGTCCCGATAATTCAACAATAATAGCCATAGACAGACTGAACAGACAATTTCAGCGTAATGATACCGTATCCGGTGGTCGCAACAGTCCTTACCACTGTTGGTTGCTCGCGCTTGTTACATCATCCAATCAAATGCCGTATTGCCAATATAGACTCCACCTACTTTCTGGTGACGTTGTCATTTTCAATAATAATAAGAACGCCTACCACCAACCCCGAGTTCTTATTTTATACAGCATGCTTGATATTTTACTGTATTATGTATAAACTACTATTATAATAGATATATGGTACCTATATCTATATATACATATATATGTTGTATAAAGGGGATTTAATTCGAATACAAACTAGTTCTCTCAATGGAAATATACACCTATTATATTATAGTTGAAGTGGAGGAGGGTATAAACAGTTCCATATTATTACCACTAAAGGTAGATGCTCAAAAGATATAGGTAGTTCTATACAGGACGTCCCGAAATTAGGGGCAATAATTCACCATTGTGTTCCACAACTAGAAACAGAAGGAAAAAGTCATAGATATAAAGTGGAATTTTGAAAAAAAAATTCTCCAATATCTTCGGAATCGGTAGAGACTGAAATCATGAAATTTTATATGAAAAGTCAGCACTTGATGCTCTATTAGTTGCTGCAAACATTTTATTAATATTATGAGGGGTGTGTTGATCAAGAGATGGGGTTTTTACAAATTTGATATGTTCATCTCTTTCCGATCAGATGTGCCGTTTTTCAGTAAAACGCGATCAAAACTCACCTTACACCACGATTTATCCCAATTTGCAACATACTATATACCATTAGTAGGCTGTGGAAAACAAAATTATAATAAATTTTCAAATATGGCCGTTGAACTGTCAAAAAAACATGACGTCAAACGTAAAAATTTTGTTTCCCAAGACTACTATGTTGCAAATTGGAATAAATTGTGGTGTTAGTTGATTTTAGAACTCGTTTCACTGAATTTTTTATAATAAAAACGATGTACAAAAAAGTTGGGGTGAGATTTATAAACACCCCATTTCCTAATTAACACACCCCTAGTGATATTATTAGAAGGATTGCAGCAACTAATAGAGCATCAAGTGGTTAATTTTTATATCAAATTTCATGATTTCATCTTCACCAATTCCGGAGATATTAAAGAAAAAAAAATTCAAAATTTCACTTTTAAACGGCTATGGCTCCCTGAGGAAGCATTTTACGACCCATTTTTACTAAAACTTTTCTTCTTATTTTAGGTCGTAGAACATACTGGTGGAATATTGGCCCTTAATTTCGAGACACTCTGTATAGTTTATACCTATCTTGTTGAAATGTCTCGTTTTTAGGTCTCGATATTACTATTGTTTGCTGACAGAGAACTTGAGGGTGATACTTTATAAACTCAATATCGACAATCTAATATGCCTTCAGCTAGATTTTCTATTATTATCATTATTATTATTATTATTGTTATTATTCCAAACTATTCGAAATACTAATCGAGGATCAAGTGAATTCTAACGGAATCTAGCACTTTATCCGAGACGTGAAATTCAAGTTGAACGTCCACTCAATTTTTGATTGTTTCATCGAGATTTCTTTAAACTGAAAATTTAGTTTATCGATCATAAATTTTATAGGATTACTTATACTTAATTGATGTATTTTTCTGAATTTTGATGGAAAAATTCTTAAATCAAATAAAAGTCTCGCTGAAATTCGACCCAACAAACAAGAAGGAATTATCCAGTATTTAATGTGCGATCTTGTGACAAGTTTTTTTTTTATAAATAAAATACAAAGTTTTTTTGTTATGAAGGTTTAATTTATTATTTTCACGAATTTTCCCGCTGAAATTTCAGGAATTTCACGACATAAGTGCTCTCTTGACTTATATTGTACCAAAAACAATTATCGAGCTCTTCTTCTAGTTTTCCAATAGTTGTGGAAATTTTGAAGAATTATACGTATAAAGTAAACACGAGATTATCCGATTTGGCTCAAATTTTTAGTCTATTTGCTCAGAACTCGTAATAAATGTCCGATTCAAAATGATTCGGATTGATGAGTTTGTCCGATACTTCGTTTGATTGAAGCTCGGAGAATCGAGGCTCGACTATGTTTGATGTTTAGTTTTTCCACCGAAAGTTACACGATTCGAATTTAAATTGTTCTTCTTTGATCGGAATATTGATTGATGCTGAAACTGAACAATTTTAAACAGAGGAAAATCCTAGCATCGAAAGGAAAAGCGGTGGGAAAATATCCACTATTTAATCGATCGAATTTTCAATACTTCTTACTCTATCACCATTCAGGAATATTTGTTCGATCTATTTTCTATGATCCTCTTTTCGATTGTTAGAATAAAAAATTACAATTTTGGAAAATTGCGGGAAACTACTAACATTTTTTGGCATTTTATGAGACTCCGTTTTTTTGTTCTCAAGAATAAAATTTGGAACTACAAGAATTGAGGTTAAATTGCTACAATTTCGATCGAAAATTTTGAATTGTCAATCAATGAGAAGCAGTTTTTTATTTGTGAATTGCTCGATTTTCAACTGAAAAATTCAATTTCACCAAATTTACTAGACGATAGTAATAGTAAAAATCAGTCAAATATGCATTGTTTTATCGGGTACAGGACCGGCTTAGTCCAACTAGTAGGAGATGCTGATCATACAAGCGACAAAAGTACCGAAATTTCGAAATTTATCAGGAAATGGGAATCAATCAGAAGATTCTCAATTTTAAAATTGTTCTGAATGACATAAATTTCAGAAAAAAAATGTAGAAGCTCAATTGAAATTCGAGTTCAAATTTCATTTTCTCAACTGAAAACATGGAAAATACAACACTAATTGAAAAAATTACAATTCTGGTAAAATTAGAAAGAAAATCTAAATTACACATGTCGAAATTTGGAATGAATGACAAAAAGCCGAATTATATTAAAAATTTCGAAAAACTCGAGACAGGATTTACTAAAATTTCCGTGAAAACGATCGTTTCTTCCTAGTGGATTTTTCTTCAAGGACAAACAAAATATTCGTCTCTGAAAATTTGAATGTCACACGAACTAGCATTTCCATTGTGAAAATTTATGGAAAGTTGCTTTTTATTTGATGAACGTTCATAAGTTCTCAAAAGTCCTGCAATAAACATCACGTACATATTAAATAAATCGAGAATCTCCACACGGCGTTGATGGAAAACAATATTAATTAAAAAAACAAAAAAAAAAGTATAATAAAATTCATGGAACAATACACACAATTCTCCAACGAATCAGTCGAATCAGCCCACGTCCGCAATACATAAATCTCGAATCTGAATCTGAAAAACGAGGATAATTTCAATAACCACTACGTGCTGTTGGCAGAAAACTTTTAAAAAATGGATCCCAGGAAATATACCGTATAGTATAGTAGGATATTATTTATATTCTCATCCCTATTTTGCTATAAAAAAAAAAAACAAAAAAAAAATGAGATCTATAACTGAGGGTATAATAGTGTCCGGTAAATGGTGGCCATTGGACAGTATGCGTTAAATTTTTTTCTAAATTTATTTCATTACCACCAGTCAATGTCCCGAACAGATGCACAAGTCATTTGTGTACAAATTGTAGAAACTACCCTCAAATTTCATAAGTTATATCGTAATTGAATAATTCAACTTGACGCTTATGTAACACACAATACATTAAAGTTTATGCTGTAGCATAATTATCGATAATAATTTCGATTAATTAGACAACTGGAAATTATATTTGTCCGTTTCAACAGGTGTTTTTGTGGTGAAATTGAAAACCATCACAGATCCGCTTTCAGTTATACCTGCGAAATAAATTTCGTGTGTAATCGTTTCAATCTCTATTCAAGCTTAGTTTGGAAACTGTGACAAGTACCTGGGGGTTGTATTGTATAAATTTTTGTATAGTTTCAATAGTACAATGGCAATTATATAGGTAAAGCGCACTTGTAAGGTCGATATTGAGATTGGATATCGGATATTTGTATCACAAATTTATATAATAATAAGGGCAACAACGCTGTAGGCTTATCTGATCGTCCTGGCGACCGCAGCTCCCACGCAACAACCTACCCCAATGCAACAGGGGTGACTCGATTTCGAAATTTCTAAATAATACCCGAATGTTTATTTTTATTTTTTTTATTATTATTGACTATACGTATATGTACAGAAAGAGCTTCGATTCGAAGAATATTCAATAAAATTTGTATAAAATTGAATACTTGTCGTTTTCAGTAGCGCGCCAGCTTGTATAATTCCGCTTTTTAATAAAACTTGGAAGCGAACACGATATCAAATTCAATTACAATCTTAATAAATCCCAGTTTGTAAATTGCGAACTGAATGAATACACAATAACTTCAAACTTGATATGTATGCAGAGTAGACAGAATTAATTGAATTTCATGCTGCCAGTTTCTGTATTGTTGGTGAACGTATATCTATGCAAAGTCACAATTCCATTGTAATCAAGCACAATGCCCGAATATCGTATTGTAACTCACAAACTTTAAATTAATTAGAGCTGCGACACATGAACCGTCCATAAACTACCCGGAATCGACCCTACATATCAGTAGACTTACATCAATTCCAATCATTTAAGGGGTAACACACATCTAGCTTCAGAATTATTTCTAGTAAAAGAGTTTTTTTGAAACGTCTGAAAATACACAGTTTGAAGCTTTGCCAAGAGGTCCGTTTTTTGGGGATTTTTCGATTAAATTCACCGGATGATTCTGTAGGCTACATTTTTAATAAATTGGTTTATTGTGCCCTCCAGGTGCGTCCCTTAGAATTTTTTCATATTATCCCGATGATTACGGCCCTTTTGTAGGCGGC
>JAZBGZ010001521.1:3852-15897 GCA_037414795.1 Stenodera caucasica | reverse complement strand
CGCGTTGGCTAACAAGCAATGTGGTTAGCAAGCCTAAAAGCAAGCGAGCAAGTGAGCTGAAGTAAAATCATCGAGCAAAATTATTCAAATTCCGAAAACTCAGATTTTTGTTTTTGTATAATATTTTCAATAATTTTCGATTAATTCGATCGAACATTGAACCGGACTAAAGATATTTGAACAATTTTAACGCGGACAGACAAACAATGCTTAAAAATTGAGTGATTAAGTGCTAGTGCTAGTATTGTGCAAGTGCTGGGACCCTCTACAGCTACCAAAGATGACATCTAAGTAGTAAGTCCGTTCTGATTTTCTTGCATGAAACGAATTTTCAAAAATGTTGTCCCCCGAAATAAATCAAAAGTTAATAACGCGTTAAAATTCATGAAGTAATTATTTCGAGTTATTAATAATACGAAGATCGGTAATTCAATTTTTTTTGGTGAAACTCAACAAAGACATCGTAACTTTTTACAACCTCTGATTAATATCGCGTAACCCTCGCATAAAATTACGTAATTTTTCGTGAATAATATAAAATCGGTTTAGATTAATTATTTGATAATAACGAATATTTTTTTTAAACGTTAAATTGAAACAATCGATTGATTGAATAATTTCGGTATTGCGCGGCCCTCTATTTTTCTCTCCATTACCATTTTACTCAAATATAAGATGCTATTATTAATTTAAACCACAATCAAAATTCAAAACAATTGAAATAATTGCGACTTATATTTGTGATAAAATGTTATTTAGGTATTTAAAAATTGTGGAGTTGATCATCAAAAGGTAGGTTCATTCCACACAACGTCATCAGGAGCATCGATCAAAGGTAGGTCCGAACAACATAGATGACAGCGCTGGAAAATGAGGCATTACAAAGTACGTACAATTCTCATTTAATCACTACATGAATCATATGAAGCTTATGAGAAGCTCATATAAGAACAACGTACCCAATTGATAGGAACCCTTATAGGTACTCTCCCTTCTTGAGATCGTTAGGAGTAGTACGAATCATATGAAGCTTATAAGAAGCTCATATAAGAAAAACGTACTTCATTTATAGGAACCCTTATAGGTACTCTTCGTTCCCAAAATCGTTAGGGTAACATGAATCATATGAAGCTTATAAGAAGCTCATATAAGAACAACGAACTTCATTGATAGGCACCCTTATAGGTACTCTTCGTTCCCAAAATCGTTAGGGGTAATAGGGAGTCTCTTCTGATTGTTTTTCAATCGGCTCGTTAGGGTGTTACAGGCGGTCCAAAAATATCGAAAAATCGGTCAACACGCGAATAAAGTGCAGTGCTAAGTGTTTAGTGTTGAGTGTTAAGTGTAAATTGAACAGGTAAGTAAAATATCTTAACGGTAGGTATAGAAAAATTAAATTAAAGTAAACTGAGATTGTAACAAATTTTTTATTCCAGAATCACAAGCTTCCAACATTACAGGTAACTGTAGGTATCTTTTTTTCAGAATTCTCTGCTTTTTCAATCATTGAATTACTTATTAATTGTCGGAATATTTCTTATTTTATGTTCCAGATGAACTCTTCTGCGGCATCATTCATCGTTGGTGATTCGAATCATTATAGTGTAATTGTTGTAAGGGTTGTTATTGTTCTTACTAACAAGGGTTAATGTTGGGTAGTTTATTAGTTTAATAGTGCACTATTAACGGTGGTGGTATTGAAGTGGAATAGGTCTCTAGGGGATACCACTATAAAAAAAACGCACTTGGTGCTTTACCTCCAGGGTAGTGTGGAAAAAAGCACACCATAATAATTTTATAATCATTAACCATGATCACTTTTTTCACGAACAATCGAAAATCTTAATCAATTATTTCGAACTTAATCTATTAATAGTGATTTATTTCAATTTTCTTCAGCTTTCAGGCCGGCCCTGAACTTCATAGACTTGAGAATTTCGACGATAGAGGGCCAAGTTTGGAAAAGACTTGAGAGATACCTATTTTAACGATAAATGAAGCTGGCGACATCTGCTATCCAAGTACTGAAACTAGAAAAATGTGAAAATCTGTCAATATGACATATGTCAATTTCAATAATTTCGAACAAAACAATAGAATAATATTAATTTTCACGTAATGAGAAATTTTGTGTGATAATAACGAAATGTCTGTGAAAAATCGTAATATCCGTTCGTTGCCAATTCATAAACTATCATTCAATCATCCATCACCTGATGGAAATCAAATAAATGATAAACATTGTTTTGGTGAAGAAGTTCTCGATGATAATATAATATTTAATTATAATTTAGAATGTGATATGAATATTGATAGTTTAGAATCAATTTTGAATAGTATCCATGACTTAAATACGGATAAAAGTTCATCGAGTACATTGAGTTGGGGTGTTGGTGATGAAAATGAAACAACAAAACTTGTTAAAAATGAATTAGAACGTATGGAAAATGTCTTAACAGGACAACAACCAATTCCTGAAGATTACGATAGAAATGAATACAATAAATGGCTGAGATATTTCCCAAGATTTCTGTAGATTTTCTTAAATAGAGTGATAACTTTTCTAATTTGAGAATTTTTAGTATTTCTGGAAGTCCTTTGAGAAATTCACCAAAGAAACACACGAATTCTGAATATTTCGAAGAAATTCTCGCAATACATCCCAATGAATATCAATCTGCTGTTGAATCTCCAACAATAACTCGTGAAGTACTAAAAGCAACTTTAATTGATCAAATTTACAATGATCTTTCGAAAAAACTAATTAATACAGAATCGCCAAAATGCGATAAAAAAGAATTAACGCCAATTCGAGCAGATTTATCGATCAGTATTGATAATTATTTGAAAATTTCACCAATATCAACACTACTACCGCAACGTCACCGATTTCGACGTGGTCATTCTTCCAAATCGTTAATAACATCGCAAATTTCATCAGCGAAATGGTTGAAAGACGATACACACGATTATACATCACTACCATTTCTTGTTGATAATTTCGCTAAAGACGATACGAAATTATTTGCACGGAAAACATCGACGAAATTCAACGAACCCAAAAGTATATTGAAAAGTCGTTTAGTTTTACCGCCAATAGATCAATTCCGATCGATTTCGGCAACTCCGCGAGCTGCTTGTAACAAATATTCATCTGCATCGTTGACGATTAACGGTGAAAAATCTAAATTGGAAAATGAGAGAATTTTCGCCAAAAATGTATCAGCTAGGAGGAAAATTGGGAAATAATCATAGCCGATTAATGTTTATTCATGTGATTTATTCAGTCGTTTGTCTATTTATTGAATATAAAATTATATTTTTTCAATTACGCTACTTTTTAGGACTCACATCCCTAGAGCTCCTTGTTTTCTCTCTAGAATTGTTAATTTATGAGTTGGAGGAATGAAAGTTGAATTCAAATTCCATTAATCTGGAAAAATAGCCGTCTCGAAATCTCTTTTAACTTTTGATTATATTCTATGGAGTCCTAATCCCGATCTCAGAAGTCACCAACAATAAGTTTCGCTTAGAATTCGAGTTTTGTGATCTCTGCAAAAAAACTAGATCATCACCAAAACTATTCGAATTAATGATTTGTTTTTTCCCGCCATTGTTCCCAAAATTACAACCGTTTCAACAATAAAATAATTGTCGATTTTTAACATCAATAGATGAAAATTATACGGTTTTCCCGAAAAACCGCATTTCTCGGAATTTGAATTATTAGCTACTTATTACCTGGTCAACAATAGTTGAGGGTGAAATTCACCACAGTTTATGAACGAGTACAACTTTCAAAACTATTCAGTAACTCGTTTGTTTTCATCCCAGCGACAACTATGAGAGTCTCACATCATTTTGCATTGTTTTTAGTCTATTTATTCGAAATTTTAACAACCACTGATTCGAGTAAGTAATTTTTCTCAATCATAATTAAATCTATAATTTAACTGAATTTTAGGGCCTTTTGGCAGTTGTAAGTTCAAAAGAGCGGTAACTTCAAATACAATAGCCCTTTGGGAACATGGTGTGGTGCCTTATAAAATCGATCCAAACTATTTAGGATGGCAGAAAGCCCTTATGAAGCAAGCAATGCGTCATTGGTCCAATTATACTTGTCTTAAATTTGTTGAAAGAGTCATTGAAGATCATCCCGATTATATTTTATTTAGTGAACGGAAATGCGGGTATAAATTTGTCAAAAAATGGACGAAATCATCAACATTTCGGTTTCTAATTGTGATGACTTTCCAGATGTTGTTCGTATGTTGGCCGGAAAGGCGATGGCCAGCAAATTATCAGTATCGGAAGAAATTGCGCCCATTTTGGGACCATTGTGCATGAATTGGGGCATGTTCTCGGTTTTTGGCATGAACACACCCGACCAGATCGAGATAGACATGTCAATATTATTCCGAATAATATTGTTAACGGTAAATTGATCATTTTTATAATTAAGATCAAAATTGACTTGAAATACGATTTGTGTAGGTCAAGAATACAATTTCAACAAATTGAAGGAAGAAGATGTCGATTTGTTGAATTCCGTCTACGATTATCAATCGATAATGCATTACGGCAAAAATACCTTCGCGAAAAGCCCTTATTTCAACACAATTGAGCCTAAACGTCAAACCGAAATCGGACAACGATCTCATCTAAGTAGCGGCGATATCGATCAAACCAACATACTCTACAATTGTCCAAGTAAACCTCAATTATAATAAAAATAGTCGAAATTTTCACAATTCAAACAATTTTCATTTAGAATGCGGTAAGACCCTACAGAAGAGCCCTGGACAATTCGCTGGCGACCTCGCGGAAAACTATTGTGAATGGCGGATTGAAGCCACTTCCGGCGAAAGGGTCGACTTGAATCTCACTTACAATTTGCCAATTTCCGAAAATTGTTCCGAAAGTTTCATAGAAATTAGAGACGGATATTGGCACAAAAGTCCATTGATTGGGAAATTTTGCGGTAATAATTCGACCAGAATCGTTTCAACCTCTTCTCGTTTACTCGTCACATCTCAAATTGAAGACCCCAGACAAGCCCATTTCTCAGCAAAATATCAATGTGAGTCAATTTATATGAGAATTCATTGTTCTGATTTTGGGAAATTTCAGTTGTTTGCGGTGGAGATTTGTTTGTTGTGGACGAAGCCCGCTTGGAGTCACCGAATTATCCCGAAAATTATCCAGAAAATCGCGATTGTCTTTGGAGAATTGAAGTGCCACCAGATTTCCAAATACATATATTTTTCGAATCGTTCGAAATCGAAACTCATATGAATTGTTCGTATGATTTTTTGGAAATTTACGATAATAGCACTTTTCTTGGGAAATTTTGCGGCTCTCGAATACCGATGAATATCAGTACGAAATCGAATCGAATGTATTTGAAATTCTCATCGGACTATTCGCTGGAAAAATCGGGATTTTCAATGAGAATCTACAGAGAATTCGATGAATGTCGAGAAAATCATGGATGTTCTCAACGATGTGTCAACACTTTAGGTAGTTACCGATGCACTTGTGACATAGGATTTGAGCTGAATGCCGATGGGAAAACTTGTGAAAATACTTGCGGTGGTCTCATCGATTTATCCTCAAATAGTTCAACTACACAGCATACGATAACTACTCCATCATTTCCGCATTTTTATCCGAATAATAAGACCTGTATTTGGGAATTTCGCACAAATTTGGATTATCGAATTGCGATAAATTTCACACATTTCGATTTAGAAGGCAATAATCTATCGCCAATACAAAATTGTGAGTACGATAAACTGGAAATTTTCGAAATTAAAGGAGATGTTTTGGAAAAAACCCTAATTTACTGCGGATCCAAATTACCATCTCCAATCGTCTCGGAGAAGAATTTTCTACGACTGGTCTTCATCTCCGATGGAAACTTACAAAAATCCGGATTCTCAGCCAACTACACAACTTGTCAGTATCCTTAAAAAAATCAAATAATTCCATAATAAAAGAATTTATTGTAGTTAGAGATGCTTGTGCAACTTCCAATGGGGGTTGTGAGCAGAATTGTACCCCAACTTTAACCGAGAAATTTTCCGGATCCCGTAACTGCAGCTGTCGCGAAGGCTACAATTTGGCCAACAACGGACTCAACTGCACCAAAGCCAATTGTACCTTCGAGATAACATCACTTCGTGGCCATTTAATTAGTCCGAATTACCCGCAATTCTATCCGGCTTCGTTGAATTGCATCTGGAATATCACCACAAAACCCGACTTCAAAATCAGATTGATTTTCAAAAATTTCGATCTAGAGAGTCACGAAGGCGGCTGTCTCTACGACCATGTGGAAGTTTTCGACGGGCCGAATCGAACCAGCATCACTTTAGGGAAGTTTTGCGGACAGGAATTACCGCCAATTTTGACTTCGTCCAAGAATCACCTATATATCACGTTTCGGTAATAAGCCAAAATTTTTTTATTATTGTTCTGGTAATATTTATTGTTGTAGGTCGGATGAAACGATAAGCGGAAGAGGATTCAGGGCCAAATTCATGAGCATCTAAAATAAATTATATTGAGTATTTTAGATAAAAAATTGTATATATTTCTACTATTATTCACTCCTTCTCCAAGAAATCCCATTTTCAAATGACTGTATGGTCCCCGAAATGTCTACATTTTCCAAAATTTTTCTGAGAGTTGTTGGATTTCCGATTCGAGTCTAAATTTTGCTTTCAAAGAAAATAATTCGTATATGTATCGCGAAAATTTTTGGAATGCTCAACAATAAGGCAACAGCTTGGCAACTCTGGGCAAATTAACAAATGAGGACTGTTGTGAAATTTATATTTGGTTTACTTGACATAAAATTTGAATAAATTATTTTTCTAGTCTACTTCACACAAGCCCGATACTTAAAAAAATTATGCAGTGCATACATGATGTTCCATTTCAAGAGTACTTTACATATAATTGAGGAGTAATGATCAAAGACTCGAACTAGTGGTTAGCGATGGGACAGCCTGTATAAAAGTGAACATCACGAAATGATTTTGTTTTGTTATTTTTGATGTGAAACAATTTCATTACTGGTTCATGCTCGGAACAGCATGACCGCCGAGACCAAAGTCGACGTCTGGTTAGTTTCGACAGCGTCGGCACGGTTGAAATTCGGCGCACGCCGTCCAGGCATTTCTACGTATTGATTCCCGCATCGATAGCCGTGGTGGTACGACAACACCACGACGCCGACGACGACGACGACGACGTCGGTGGTAGCGATGGCGGTGGTGGCGATGATTATAGTGGGACGAAAATACAGCGTCAGTTGCGTTTGAAATCGCGCTCTGTGTTTGTGACTGAGTGTTGGTGTGTTTTTGTTAATTTTTTTGTTTTCTTTTCGAAACAATTGTGCACCAGTTAGCGTACTGGTGAACAAATAACACACACACAAACACACGCACAGGAATAATAGAGTAATAATAACAAATGTGTATTTTTGTACGGTGAAAAACGGACAAAATTAAAACCAAGTGGATGGTTCTTCTACGCCATCTAACACAAACCACAATCACGGGATGACTAACGAAGAGGCGGCGGATTTGCCGCCTTCCGATACCATCATCGGTTTTAATCTATCATTATCTAAGAATGGTACTTTAGACGATTGTCTCAAGGTGCGAAAATATTGGTGCTTTCTTCTATCCAGCATCTTCACATTTCTTGCTGGTCTGCTTATTGTGCTGGTGTGGCGGCTGTTTGCTTTTCTTTGTTGTCATAAAGATCCGCAATATGGACCGAATGATCCGAAACAGAAAGAACAAAAAGCGGTTAGACAGGGCAAACAGGAATTTGAGGGTACATTCATGACCGAGGCCAAGGACTGGGCGGGAGAACTCATCTCTGGACAGACCACAACCGGCCGAATCCTGGTAAGGTCCAAACACCAACAAAAAAAAAACAAAAAACACGGTTACGCCCACATCCCTTAATCCATACACAATCCATCAAAGCCAACTTATTCTTGAATTGAAGCAATGAGTAATTAATCGAATCGATAACACAACGGTATTTTGACCTACAAAAGTTTCATATATATGTATGTAAATATTGCGTCGCTTCAAATCCTATAATAAAACGAATCGAATCATCCCTTAAAGCCCCCATTGTTTGTTGGACAAAACTCGAAATATCCCAGGCAAGCATTAAAAACAACTTTATCACTTGTCAAAAACGACCCCATCTACAGTTGTATTGTCAACGATTCGATGTATAAAAATGTAAAACGCCACCATTTATATTCGATCCTTGATCAATAAAATGGTGGCAATTTAATGAGTTCCTTTGAAACATCAATAATAGAAAATTGTGCCGATAGTGGGAGAGATATATAGACTAGAGATCGATTTTTAATTACGCACGCCACTGTATCCTATTGAAACTATTTCATAATAAATAATCAAATATTAATTCCAACATTACTGGAATCTATCCAACTATACAATTATCTTCTAGCCATTATTATTATCATCATCATTATGAGTTACTGTTAGATATTACGAACAAATATTTGTATTTAAATGATTTTGTAAAGGAAATTGCGGTTTGTTCCCGTTAATTGCTATCGTAAATTATCGTTATCGTTACAATATTCTACACTATGCGGCTTTTTATCGTAATAGTAATTATTTTAAGTTTTTTTTTGTGTAAAAGGATAATGCCAGGATATTGATTGTGTGTTGGACAATGTTGATTTACTTGGAAATGGTGTTTGTAGCATAAAATCCAATTAAGGGGTGATTACATGCTTCTGTTCGTTTTACCGAACATTTACTGATCGTCTATCAATTTTAATTTGATCCATTTTATTGAATATTCAATTACGTGAAGATATTGAGAAAATTTCCTAATTTGTTTGCAAATACAACTCTATAAATATCGACAATAATAGAAGGACAAATATCGAATAAGTTTGCCAAAATTTCGAATACGACAGATAAAATTAAATTTCAAAAGTGGGTAGTTATTTTCAAGGTAAATAAAACGAATTTAATCGAAAATTACATTGTAATTTTCGACAATTAATGTTTGTTGATAAAAATAATTCTAGACGGTCACTAGTTCGAAATAATTGGCTCTTGAATATATTTATTTCAATATTCCACATAAATAAAACAGCTAATTATCGCATGTCTAACAATTTTAATGCAATTGTTTTACAAATAATTGAAATTTCTGAAGTCCATGGCACTGTTGCCGTCTCTCTTCATAATGATAAAAATAAAGGTACAGTTTAAATTTATCACAGAAATTTCATATGTATTTATAAGTTTCTGTTCTTAAAATATGTTCAAATTTTTATGTAAAATAAATAATTTACAGGCGGAAATTTTTAAGGGAATATTGCATTACGTGTAGTAATGACGTGAGGATATTTTTAAAACACCTTTATGTTGAATTAGAAAAAAACTGGGTCGTTTCAATTGTATTCTATTATTCGAAACTCAACTTAAGATGACTAAATTATAAAAAAAAACCGCAATATTCCAGTTCTGTCTGAACTTACAGCTCGTTATTTTCGCGAAAAACCACTATAATGAAGATTTTTGGGGAGGTCAATAGTCCAAAATATTCTCTAACCCTTTTCAATTCTAGCAATAATTTTGAACTTTGTTATCGATTTTTTTTTGGTCGGCCACAACAGGTGACAGAGATCGTTACTATTTGGATTGCTTCCAAGTTATACACGGACTTGGACAATTTTTTCAAATTATCGATTCGTAATATTGGAGAACAGCAAGTCTAGCGATAAAATTTCATTTGTAAGCGGTGACAATTTCGAGTTGTCAAGCACCACGTGCACGCCACTGTCATTTTTGTTTCCTAAAACTTCCCGATGTCGGATACTGGGTCAGGAGTGTATTGATCTAATGTTTCCACTCGAATCCTGCTAGTAGCTAGACCGTTACCTCGTAATTCGACCATTTCAAGTTCTTCTACCATCTTTTATGTGGATTTACTCGAGTTTATTGTTTGAATTTCGAATATTTTCGGAGTTCTTCCATTTGTCGGAGGGCTTCGGGATGATTTATTAATGTTGTGGAAATGTCGGAAGCATTTGGGGAAAAATGAATCGAGGAAATTGCTCGAAATTAGAATGATCGTACAATACAGACCGAAAATAGTACAAACTGCTTGTTATTTCTAATCAAGAGCCAGGACTTGCTGAAAATATTATTTATATAGCGTGACTCTAGTCTCTATGTATACATAAATAATTCGAAATGTTACGTATACGGGATAAAATCGACTTTGGTTTAATCCACAAAAACTCTTGGACAATTACAGAAAAAGCTCCATCGATAAAACGATATTATCCATCCATTAAAGCCGCAATTCCAGCTTTTACTGCTAATAAAAAACCTCAATGCTTCATAAATATGTAATTAACAATATCAGTAGAGCTCAGTTGTCTTTGAGCTCATCATCGACATTGTCGCCATCTACAATATTGATCAATCCTTCCACAGATAAAGAATTCATAAATGCTATCAATTTTTTTCTATACTTTCTTAGCTGTCATAAAATCGATTGTTGAATACTCGAATCGAACGTAGCTGAACTGTATTTATTCCGGCACACAACTCGAATAATTCCCCCGGAAAAATCGGTAGCCGAATATTTAAACTATTAAAAAAAAATCACACTCTCATAACGCTAGCTCGGATTATTTATGGCTTTAATTAAACACATTATTTCCTTTTTGGTGGATTAACACCGTAAATTATAGATTGCGTTGTGATTAAGCTGTGCTAGGCCACAAAATTGATATTAGCTCTTGTTTAATTGATATGCAAATATATTCGGTTATTTATTGTAACTAATTAAGTGTTACAAATTCAAATTTCACCTCCCGAAATGTTATAAAACATCAAAACTCTAAAAGGAGTCAGTAGGAATTTTTGGGGAAAACGGGTTCTGACATCAATTACACCTGTTTTCTTGAGAATACGCGTAGAAGTGGCAAAATATATACGGAACGTGATCCATTGAGACTATCTGACATGGTAAATAATACAACCAGACCGGAAATATTATTGTGGTAGGTTTTGATCACAATTTTTTTCTTATTGAAGATTTATTGATGATTTGAAATCTTAACAGACGTTCATATTATTTATAATCTCAATAAATATTTAATAGGATCGTATCCGGTATAATTAATGGTCCGAATATTAGATCCAAATTGTCGTAAAAATTTCTAGTTGATGATTTATAAATTGTAAAAGTTATCATAATTTAATTTATAATCTGTTCAATTGTATTCGAAAATTACAACTTATTCGAGATTTGAGCTTCAAGACATTCTCTTGTAAATGACTTGATTTATCGTAGAGATGGATCACAAGTTGTTCAACGTTGATACCAAATTTGTATGATCTCTGACATTCCATCTCTACTCGGTTCAGATCCTTGTCAGGATTGAGTGAAATTTGATAAAACCCCCCGGAAAAAAGTCCAGACTCTAAAAAAATGTCTCGTTTTGTCAATTAATTCTAATTAAGCTGCGTCATCTGGTTTTTATCGCTGTTGCTAATCAAAATTTGAATCCCCCGCGAAATTGAGCTTCAGGGGTTGTGGATATGATAAAAATAAAAATGTAGCCTCATCTCGCTAGCCATGCGTATCTGAAACAGGCGATCTTCCAGTCTGTTGTAATAAAAAAACATTGGGCCATAATCCGATTTTGGAATATTCAGGGAATTGTCTGTAGTTTTTTCACAACCAAAGAAAAAAAAACACAACGTAACTCGGAATTGTCTCCCTAGACAGACATTTTCGTATTGATCGATCAAGTTGCCGGGCTCAAAGATCTGAATCATGCTTAGTTTCGATAAATAGACGAATTTGGTGAAGAGGCAAATGCTTCAAGGGATGGAAGTTACTCGACAGTTGCAGATTATAAGCGGAAAAATCGTGTAGTAGATTGTGGAAATTTTCCAAGCTTGCTGTTAAACAAATATTTCACTGATTATAAATTTTATGAATGCAAAG
>JAZBGZ010001520.1:0-14059 GCA_037414795.1 Stenodera caucasica | reverse complement strand
GTTAGGACCGAATGCGCGTTATGTTGCCCATGGATTATGATAGGGGGTGGTGCCTGTGGTTTGGTTTGATGTTGTTCTACGACGATGTTTTCGGTGATACCTGGTTCATCATCTAGGTTTTCTTGGTCAAGTATACCGAATCTATTCGGTGTGAAGATGTTTTCTTGAGATGAATTGGTGGTTGGTTTTTTCGTGACACTACCATTTGCTGTTTGTGAGTTACATATTCTTTAGACCATGGACAATCACGAAAGTGGATTCCTCAGGGAGAGTTTACCATTTTCCTTAAATTTTCTTCGTATAGTTTCTCATGTAAAATTTCTTCACGATGTTCTTTTATAATCAAATCACCAAACCGTAACAAAAATTTCTCAATATCCATTGTGAATGGTTATATAGATAGTCATATACTGTTATACATTCACGTAGTGCAATGGAAAAAGAGGAAAAAGAAAGGGTATTTATAAGGATTGTGTGTGTGAAAACTATAAATATATATGCTATATTGAAATAATTGTTTATTCAAAAAATGAAAAATAAAACCAGAAATAATTCATTACAAACATTTTTATAATACAAATTATCTCCTATTTTCAAAAATTCCACCCTTATTCTGCAAGCGGACATAGTACCGATGAACAATTTCTTCCATAACGTTATTTAACACTGGAGTTATTTTTCTTATTGCTGCTCGAACTTCAACTTCCAACTCATCATTATTTTGAAAAGTCTTCCAGTCAACTCCATTATCAAGGAATCCCCAAAAGAAAAAGTCCATCGATGTAGTGTCTGGAGATCGCGGAGGCGAGTTTATGGGACCACGAGTGGCAATTAAGCTATTTTCAAAGCGGTCTCTCAAAAATTTCATATTATTTTTGGAATTATGTGGCGGAGCCCCATCTTGTTGGAACCACATATTATTGGTTACTGCCAGAATAAGGTTGTCAAGCATATCTTCGATGTCGTTTCTTAAAAATTATCCATTTCTTGTTGAATCCTAATTCTAATTGTCCTTAAAATAACAAGTGTGACATATCGTTGAATTCAGAATGAATAGTAGAATTAATTAGGCATAAAGTGAATTTTTTCGACTATTTAAAAAAACAAAGTTGATGATGGTTCCGAAGAAACGAAACGTTAGATCGAAAATTCATTTACATCATTTTGTAGAAGAGCAAAAGTGGCAATGTGAATGTGAAAAGTATTTTGAAATATTTCTTCAAATAAAATCGGAAAAAAATAAAAACGATTTCGGCAAAATTCGGTTTTTTATTTATATCTTCGGAAGTGCTCGGAATTTCCAACATTTTAAGACATGGCGTTACTGATCCAGGTAATGCGCAACTTTTCTCTAATTCAATCATCTTTGTATCTCTCATGGTTCACGAGATCCCTGTGGAGTGCATTCTTATCCGGGACAGCCCTGTATATATCATGAATTTTAGATTTAAAAACATATTCTTATACAACCATTCTTTTTTATACAAACAATCTCTATAATTTTCTAATGTTAAACAATCTACAACAGTTCTTTTAACACCTTTTGCTTTTTTGATTGTTTTACCCTTGATTACATCTATAGAATACATTTTAGCACGTAGACCAATAAATTCTTTCATTATAAGACCATTATTCTCATCCTTCATTAGACCCACAATTTTTTTATTTTTCAATGGAATGTTATACGGATTATCATGATCATACTCAGAAGTATCAAAGTAGTCATCAATGTCTTCTTTAATATCATTATAAAAATCTTTTGTATATATGGTATAAATGAAAGAATCTGTATCCATATAATTCAGTGTCAAGTTCATATCATATTTTGGTTTCATATAATCGTAATGAAATGTATACATCAAAGCTTTTGAAAGCTCAAGTACAACAAAACCTAGGTAAATAGGTTTATTGTAATATGTTCGAATACGATTTACTTGTATAGCAACCATGTTGGGTGTGAACTGAGTTAAACTATGAAAGTTAGGTTTAGCAATAAGAGCACGTGCCTGCCCCCAAATGATGACGCCGGCTCTCCCAATGTGTTGCGATTTTCACATCTTCACGTTTATCATCGTTTTCCATTGTCTTACCGTACACAGCATTGCTCAACAATTAAAAAAAATTCTTTTCAAATGTATTTTTTGCTTGCGTACGATAATAAGTATTTAAATCGATATATTTCTTCAATCAACATGATTGCTTAAATTGTAAAGCTCGATGGATTTTTCTTAAAATTAGTCCATGCTTCAAACATTGTTGAAGATTTCTATAATGAATAATATATTTCCGCTTATCTGTTAGATCTGTTATTAATTTACGAAGATTAGAACCCGTTGGTGATTTATTTACTGCAGAAAAAGGAAGATCATTATGCATTGTATGTAATACCTCGGGATAGTTCAGATCCACCTCCAACACATAACCAATCTGTGATGAATCTGAAATCTCCATTATGTTAATTTTTTCAACATCTTCTACTTATATGAAATCACCGAATAGGAGCGGTTGTGACATAGCAAAACCATACAGATTATTGGCATCCAAATACATCAAAAATGAAGACGGTTTAGTACTATCATAATTTTCCATATATTTGTTGTTTGCACGCGATTTTTATCTTGAGTAAGTGAATTCATCGGTTTCGGATTCATAATGTTTGTGTTATAAATATTTGTTACCTCTCCTACAATTGCTTCAACAAACTTTACTGCGCAGTCCTTTCCTTCATATCTTTGCAGTTTATTTAATGATGTATCGTATGCACATTTCACGTAATATGCAAATGCGCAAGGTGTATGTTGATTTATCAATATTGATGAAGAAATCGATGGATTGGGTAGACAAGTGTTGATTGTTTCCAATATGCACTCAAAATCGGCATATATGACAAACGGTACCTCCAATTGACGTTCATAACTAGTAAATTGAAGCTGATTGTGTTCAGGTGTAGGCACCGTTGTAATTATCTTGTTACATTCTAGCTTATGAATGGTTAACCCTACAATGCTCGATTTTTTATTTTTACACGCAAAAAATTTGATATCTATATCTTAAGTCATAGAATTACGGAAAAAAAATTGGGACCCCATTCTTTTGTTATTTTTTTGAATTTTGATAATGTATCAGATATGACACACATTTGGAGATAAAAAATACATAACAACATAGCGCATTTTTTTTATTGGTGAAATTCGTAGAAACAATTGGAATCTTTATTCAAACAAAGGTGTAGGCCACATTTTGAACATTTTATATACGTTAGCTTCTTACAACTTGGTTTTTTGCAACGTGTTCTGTCATTTGTATAGAACGGCCAATGTCCGATTCCATCCGTCCTTACATCCTTAGGTCGGATGTATGCTGTAGGTCCTTTCTTCTTCTTAGCCACAATTTGTTGCTCCATAGCAGTAGCTGATGGTCTACCACGTTTAATCCCTTGATGCATGCCGGCTCTGCATAAGCAGTCTGCTGTCTCAATTCTAAATTCCACCAAAGTAAGGTGTTTTTGTTGGTTTGCTTTGCAAATTTTTCTGTAGAGTATCCAGCTATTGACAATAGTCATATCTATAAGGTGATAGAAAATTCGAAGGTACCACTTCCTTGTCCTCATCTTGATTTTATTTTTTCCGATCAAACTGTCTAAAAAGTCAACCCCCACCCATATGACGGTTGTATTGTTTCACCACATTTGGGCATGAAATTTTAATTTTTTTGTTTTCCTTCTTGTCAAAACGTTCAACTTCCTACAACGGTAATTCTTCAGCAAAGCTTGACGTTAGAGTAACAATTTTATTGTCTTTCCAGACTTCGGTAGAGACATCAGTCCCATTAGTATTTGCAACGTATTCACACGAAGTACCTCTTTTCTCTTTCTTTAGTTGATTTTCTGGAGGCAATTTACAATTCGGTATCCGGTTACGTCTTATAGTCCCTAGTGAATAGATGCCTCTACTGGCTAAGTACACTATCAATGGAATTGACGAATAATAATTGTCGTAGTATACTCTGTAAAAATCATTTGTTGGAACGTTTCTACATAATCTAACTACGCACTTGCTCCTAAATCTGATTCAGTAGGCAGCCTATTTTTATTTTCTGTTCCACTATAAATTTCAAATTTTTAGGCAAAACCACTCACACCACTTGAAACAAACAGTTTAAAACCCCATTTATGTGGCTTTAAGGGCAGGTATTGTTTGAGATAGTGTCGAGTCTTTGTTGAACACAGCTGCTCATCCACACATAAGTACTGTTCGTGAGGAATACTTTCAAATTTGGAATTTAAATGGTCAATGACAGGTCTCAATTTAAAACGACGATCTGCCTGAGGATCATCTTTTTTCTTCATTTTAGAGTTATCCGCAAAATGAATATTAGCTCGTATATTATCAAAGGTGTGTTGACTCATTGTTTCTTTTATTTGAGGTATGCCTATATTTTTTGACCAATAGTAGCGCGCGCTGGGCAAATGTATAACTAACATGTAAATTAGTATTCCCATAAATTTTTTAATATCATTGGTTTCAATTTTAGAGGGTTTTGCAGGATTTTTTTGAACACTGTATAAATTTGATTCCTCTGCAATTTTCAATAACAGGGTGTCGTCAAAAAAATATCTAAAGAATTGATAAGGAGTACTAAGTTCTCTAATGTGTGCTGGCAGGCTAGAATCGCCTTTGAAGCATAAAACGTCTTCATTCAAAACCAGATTTAATCTGTCGTACTCATGAAAATGCTGCAGACATGAATTACATACATATATTCGTCTATTACATTAAGTTATTTGCTTTCGTGCTAACCGTGAAATATTTTTTATGCATACATAATGAGTTTTTTCATCATTCTGCAACAATAGATAGGAGATTGATGTGTGTCATTTACACTTATTTGAGGATTGTTTTTTTCAAATTTTATAACATCATCCACCTTTAAAGGAAACAGCAGTCCCGTAAAGTTTAGTTCATCATTATTGGTGACGGTTATTTTATCACTCGTTATATCTGCAACATTATACGATGAAGTTCTGTAGGGATGATCTACAAGAGGATGCATTGCTGAGATGATAGCCCATTTAAAACAAAATTCGTCGGAATTTTGCACGTTGATACACCCTTTGGTTGACGCTAGTTTTGCAGGCAACGGTAAATATAGAGATCCTCGTATGGGAGTATACTCATTAATATTAATTTCTAAAAAATTTAGTGCAATAAGTGTTCGACCACTTATTAACTTATTAACTCTCCCATCTTCAATATAATTGTCTCTATCATTATATCAATATTATCATGTATTTCGATTGTAGAACGAGTAGTTGCCATTTTTGTATTAAATGTTTTGTGCGCTATTTCTTCATTGTCTTCGGTCATCTTGATGTACTCTGCACCCAATTTAAACATAAATTTAATAGCAACAAGCTTTTCCAGTTGAACGACCAGTTCCGGCTCAACAATGTCTCTCGCCTCTTGTAAAAATGTGTTTACATTCAAATTCGCACCATTTTCATTTACATACAAAAGAGTCTCGATGCGTCCATTGAAACATAATTTGACAACTTTTAGGTTATCTGAGCGCACTTATTATTATTATATTTAAGGATTTAAATTAACAAATAAAAAACACAATATTTTTTAACAATGATTTATTTATCCAAATCGTTTACATTAATTTTTTTTTTAAATACGATTGAGAGTCATTTAAATTCTTGTAATAATTCAGCTTCTTGAATAAATTACGGTTGTCATCACTATCGTTTAAAATTTCCTTCTGTTGTTCGTTAGATGCTTCTTGTAATTCAATTCAATATTTATTATTATTACCTTATTCTTTGCCAAAATTCATAAGGTTGTAAGTTCCATCACCTAACTCTTCCACATGTGTCGGTGTCATATCAGCAAATCTTTCCGGGAGATAAAGTTGATGTTCATCATCCAACTCAACCATTACACGAGCTCCAAATTGTAAAGTTGTCATTTTAGCACCTGTGATGCGATACAATCGATTCTTTTCCATGGTTTCCAAATTCAAGAAGTTTTTTTTAGCGATTTTTTGAAATACCTTCAACAAAGTTTGCTTCTTCTTATTTTGTTCACTAACACTTTTTTTTGTTTTAGAAATTGTTTTGTCCATTGTTTTAGATTGTTGTTGCGTTGTTACTTTCAACAGCGTTATTACAAGTACTACTGCTTTTTGAATTCCACAAAAGCATTTGAATAGCCACATTGCCCCATCACCCTCAAAATTCGAAACAGGATATGTAATCTGAAAAAATTTTCAAGAAATATTCCGTAACATAAAAAGTGTTCTTCTAAACTCTGACCTCATTAAGTAGATTCTTGCGAAATTACAAAAAAATACTTCGCAAGAAATAGAGTATTTTTTTGAACTCTAACCCTCCACGTGTAAAAAATATTTCCAAAAAAATGAGGAAATATTTCGCAACTATATTCTCAGTCAAAGTCAAATATCTGTATGATTTTATTATCAATCAACGTTGAATAATATTGAAAAACTATTTTGCAAAAAAATAGAATATTTTTCAAACTCCCAAGGAAATCGCAATGCTTTTAGCAATACACAACATCTCTATATCACACCTATATAATCTCATTCAGCTTAATGGTAAGAGACGCCAAATTCCTAACCTACTATACATGTGGTTCAATTTCTCAACACTTTTTTTTCACTTTTTCTTACATTTCTCCCCCCAACTTCCAAACCTCCCACTATATGGTTCAATTCCTCAAAACTCACTTTTTGTAACATTTCACCTTTGCCAACTTCCTACCACTATAGGGTTCAATTCCTCAACACCCCAACATTCCCTCCGTAACACCATGTCTTTATATCATTCCCACATAATCTCATTTAGCACATCAGTAAGACACGCCAACTTCCAATTCAAAAATTATTTGATTCAAGTACTTATTATACATATAGAAGTCACATATTTCTACTTAACTGATATCTAGCACTATATGACGCTCCTGAGCATGCCCTTATCGCCATAAATTTTTAAATACTTAATATACTTAACAAGCATTTTACAAATATTACGGCCGGTTTCATAAACTTTGATGTAAATGCTCCTTTTCTTGAAGACTCCTTTATACAAAAGACTGCTTTTAAAGTGGGTACCGTTTCATAATAGTATGCGAACGGTCTGTTATAAAAAGCTTCCTTTAACCGTCCTTTAAAAACAATTGTTAGGTTGGCAAAAGTGAACACAGTCAAATGTGATATTAGACACCGACCGATTTAAATTTTTAACCAATAAAATTGCTAGTATCCCCCGCCTTTTTACTTTGACATTGTTTTAACGAAATGCGTCGAAAAGTTAGGTTATGTATATGTTGTTAACATTGGTTGTTAAACGGCGACGGCACAAAAACAATTTTAATTGAATTCCTGTTTGTATGTGAAACAAACAAGAAGCATTGTTATTTTCTTATTTTCATATTTAATTATTGGTGTTGCTAAATAAATAGTTTTTTGTGTAATTATGTTATTGTTTGAGTGAATCAAATATCGTAATATTTCCTTTTGCAAAAACATTAGTTCAAATACGTTGTAGAACGCCCATAGAATCACAATTTCTTTGGTCTTTTCACTGCGGCTGATACCTCCTGGTAAGCAAGAGTTCTGAAGCGATTTATTATTACTGATTTCGATAAAATAATTCCAGATAATTTATACCGCAATTCCCATCTATAAATATTATTGAAACGTCAAGTTCATCTAAGGACGAAGAATTGTTGGCCATTCGTCGAGTAAAAGTTTATCGTAAAAGGAAGAAGTGTTTCGATAAATATGATAACATAGAATTCTTTGAAAGATTGCGGTTACGTAAACCAACTGTTGAACATTTATTAGGTCGTATTGAACATTTGATAGCATCTCCGACGAATAGATGAGTGAACTTATTTGGAATATTGAATTTTACGAAGCTTATCATTAATTTTTTTTAGGGGTGGGTGTATATGTATATGTCCGATGGATCAATTGTTGCTTACATTGAGATTTTATGCAACAGGCTGCATGTTAATTTCTGTTGGAGATTTTATTGGAGTTTCAAAATCAACAGCTTGTCGAATAGTGAAAAGAGTCTCTGGGGCGATTGCTTCGTTGCGCCCAGAGTACATAAATATGTACGACAACAAGGAAGAAATGGAAAGGGCTGCTGAAGAATTATATCAGATTGCCAGCTTTCCACGCGTAATAGGTGCCATTGATTGCACATTAATTAAAATGAATTCTCCGGGAGGAGATGATGCGGAAATATTCAGATGTCGGAAAGGATATTTTGCTTTAAATGTGCAGACAATTTCCGATGCAAAGTTGAAATTTAGAAATATTGTAGTACGTTGGCCAGGTTCAACGCATGACCAAACAATTTTTAACAACAGCAAAATTAAAAAACAGTTTAGAGAGGAAGTGTATCGACCATACATGTTGCTGGGAGACAGTGGGTACGCAATTGAGCCATACCTCATGACAAAATTGCATGAAACACGTACTATTCCGGAAAATCGGTACAACGAATCGATAATACGGACCAGAAACGTAGTGGAGAGACAGTATGGTGTCTGGAAGAGACGGTTTCCGATTTTATCACTTGGAATGCGAGTGAAATTGGAAACTATGGTTGAAATTATTGTGGCGACAGCAGTGTTGCACAACATTCCTGTAGAAATGAATGATGAGTTTCCTGATGAATGGTTGGACCATGGAGATGATGATAATGATGATAATGAAAATCACCAAGGACAAACGAATAATTCACTTGATGGTCGGAATGTACGTCAAATATTGATCAATGAACATTTCGCTAAATTGTAATGATGTGTTTATTAATAAATTATGTTAAATTCAATTTTGATTATAATTCTTGTTCTTTGAGCTGTATGTTGAGATCCATTAGCTTCATGTTTTTCTCATGCTCGATTCTCTTAATTTCCATGTCTTGTTGGACCTCTAAAGTTTTCATTTTATAATACTCCGTTTTGGCTTCTATAATGCTGTTCGCCGTAAGTGGTCTCAATTTTCTTGATGGGTTTTGTCTCAAATTCCGAGGTGTATATGTAGACCAGTTTTGTCCCTTGCCGTTCCCAGCCTGTAAAATATATTTTTTATATATTTTGAAATATTCATTGAAACGGTACTCACAGACATCTTTTTTTTTGGTTGAGGACTCTCGTCTGCTTCACTTTTGTCGGAATGAAGAACGAATGCTTCTCTACTTGGCCCCGGCAACCACCATGGCCACGGCCACGCCCCACCACGGCCGCGCTTTTCCCCCACTCTATTGCGCCAAATTTGAAATCTGCGCAGAACAACCTGCGCGAGTTTCATTAGGTGCTTTCACATTTCGGTGAAATTTCAACCGAAAAGTAAAAAAGTGTAAAAAAGTGGCCTAGAACTCTCATATTTATACTACTAACCAGGCTTCATCGGAAAAAAAAAGGCTAGATCAAGGATGTTATCATTGTTCATTTCCTGATTGAACCAGTTAGAGAATAGGATGCGTTGTGGATAATCAGGAGGGTTTGGAGATTGAACCATCGAAAACTTGTAGGGATTATATATTTCAATTTATGTTTTAACATTGTTGAACAACTTCCATATGATAAACCTGTAAAATCATGAAACGGAATAACGAGAAATCAGGAATAAGTGGAAATTGATGGATTTCTGATAAGGATCAAACCTGTTTGGAGGGAGAGTTTTTTAACGGATTCGCGAGGACTTCGTTGCATTCGGACCCTGACGTCATCCACCACATTCTCAGTGAGTGTGGCTTCTCTTTCTTTACACTCCCTGTATTTAAATATCGCCCAACTACGCGCATGCAGTGTTGCTTGAAGACATCAGCAGTGAACACAACTTCGGGAAACATTTCATGAAATTGGATCAAAGTGGATTCAATGGAGTATTGCCAACCAATAATCAGGTCATAAACCGCGCTCCGAAAATAGGCCATGCCAATAAAAATATCATGTTCTTATGAAAACATCATTTTAATAATTAAATTTCAATAACTCAATTTGAATCAACACTTGAATGTCAAATAAACGTCAAAGTAATTGTCAAACAGTAGGAAGTAGTTTCAATTTATTCCAGTTCTACCATTTTAAAATGAAATTCGGAATTGCCAACTCAAGCAGTATTTCTTGATCACTCTGTATTTGAAATATAGGGGCCACCAGTGGCCACTTTGTCATTATCAGTGGTGAAACAATAACATTTGTCGTATTAGACGTTTAAAGTGTATTTCTTAATTATTGTGTTTTATTTTTTAATTTATTTATTTTTTTGAGCAGCATTCACCAACCTGATGAAATGGTGTGTTTGCCAATTCATTTAAGATTATGGAATTTTTTTGTTGCAAAAGTATCTTGAACATGATTATTATCACTGAAACAAAACACAGAAAAAGAACTGACAAGTTAAAATAGGAAAATATCTAGTAAAATTGCAATTGCCTTAATAATGGCACTTAGATTTTGTTAAAAATACAACCTTTCAAAACTATTGTCACTAATTCTCTGTTGATCTGAATTGTTCGCCTTTAACATGGTACTTAACATACAGGGAATATCTGTTATGCCATGATGAGTGAGAGGAACAGGTTCAAAGAGTTTTTTCTTTGAAGCTTTTGTGGAATCAAACATCTCAGTCTAAGATGTTCTGTGACGTTACTTGCCATTTTTTTCTGACTTTGTTTCTTTCGTTGATAAGCAGTTTTGTTTCGTCACTAATTTCTAGTTGGTATGGGTTTATTGTTATCTTCTTGGTGTGGTTTTCTTTTGTTCTAATTATTGCATCTGTGAGTTGTTCTATTTCTGAGTTGATTTCGTCTTTGGTGTTTATATTGTTGTTTATTTTTATTCTACTGTCTAGTTCTTCCCTGAATTTTTTCCAGTTAGTATTTTTATATGATGTGACTGCGTGTGATTTGGTCTTTTATTTGGTTATTTAGTACAGCAATAATTGGATCGTGGTCAGAGGGAAGTTCTGGGCTGCTTGTAGGCTTAGTTATTTCTGTGATATTCTTACAGATAATTAAGTCTATTGTTGATGGGCTACCTCCGTTTAGTGGGAAGTGCGTTTTTTCTTCCATGTGTATTATTTCTGCACAGTTGTTCATGCAAAATTTTAACAGTGTATTGCCATTTGAATTGTTGCTGTCGTTGTTCCATATCGTGTGCCTAGCGTTAAAGTCTCCAATTATTATCACTTTCCGACTTTAATTTAAGAATTTATTCAGTTCAGTTTCCGTGAGTTGATTTGATGGTGGGTTGTAGATTCCTGTGAGAACAGTGTTGTCTTTTAATTTGATGATTATATTTTCAATTGGGGATTGTTCTGATGGTATTAGCAGAAATGGAATTTCATTGTTGATTATTAGCGCTACCCCTCCTCCGTGTTTGTTTCTGTCTTGTCTGATGATCTGATGATTTTTGATTTTTATTTTGTCGTTGTGTTCGAATTTAGTTTCATTGATGACCATGATGTCAATTTTGTGCTTGAATATGAAGGATGTCAGCTCTTCCTTTTTTCTAGAAAGACCGTTGGCATTCCATGTGCTTATTTTGACTTTACAGGCCATATCTGTCTATTTGTTGTGAAAAGTTTAGTATCGTCATGAATTTATCATTTGAGTCTTTGCATGTTATCAGTATTTTATTCAGGTCTCGTATTGCTTCGATTACTTTTTGTATGTTGACCATTTCGTTTAGTTTTTTGAGTTCTTCTGTCAGGCTTGCAAAGCTGTTGAGTTCTGTGTTTGTTGTTAATTGCTCTTGCCGCAGTTGAGGCTGTTGATATAGTTGTGGCTGATTTTGTTGTTGGATATGTTGTTATAGTTGTTGGATATGTTTTTGTGGTTGAGTTTGTGATTGTTGTTGTGTTCCCCATGGGTTAGTTTCCGGTGGAGGTGCTGGTATGAGTTGTCTATTGTATTTTGCTGGTTGGGCTCTTTTAGGCTTTTTACTGCTGCTTGGTAATGTTCGCATTCTGTGCTATTTGCGGTGTGTTTTCCTCCACAACTGACACATTTTGGCGGTGTTGTTGCATCTTTGTTGCAATCTTTAGTCCAATGTTCGCTGCATTTCACACATGCAGGTTTGGCAACACAGTTGCTTTGCGCATGTCCCCATAATTGACATCGATGGCATTGGGTTATAAGTTTTTTGTTTATATGGCGTTGCCATATTATTTTCGTGTAATTGACATATTTGATTTGTTTTTGTAGGTCTTTAATTGTAATGTTTGCATCTGTTACTATGAGATATGCTGGTCTGAATGTAACTCGCATTCTGTAAACTTCTCTGCATTTAATTTTTTGTTCAGTTAGTTCTTCTTTAATCTCTTGGCATTCGAGGCCGTGGTCTAGTCCTTTTAGTACGAAGGCATGTGTTTTGTCACTTTTTGCCGTGTATGTGTGGTATTCTATGTCTAGGTGATTCAGTTTATTTTTTAAATTGGTCCATTTTGTGTCGTCGAATGTATAGATTATCGTAGTACTTTTTGTTAATTTAATTCTGAAGTCTTTCTGGCATGTGTTTTCCAGTACTTGTATGAGGTTTTTGTGTTCTTTTAGTTTTCCGTGTATTATTATTGGTGGGTACTTGGCGTTTTTGCTGGAGATATGTTCAACTTCCATGTTCTCGTTTTCTCCGTTTGCTTCGTTGTCAGAGTCATCAGATAGTACGTGGAATTTGTTGTTTGTTGGTATCGTGTATTTTCTTTTTTTGCTTACTGGCGATGGGTTTGATGTTTTAGTTTCTATATTGTTGTTTCTTTTGTTATGTATAAGTGTGAATTCTAAGTTTTCGTCTGTCGGATTTGATGTCGAGTTGTTGTTGGATGATGAGTTTGGTGTTGTTTTCATTATTGCACTTTGTTTTATCACTTATCACAGATTTATTAATTATATTTTGGTTTATCACTAAATCACAGGTTAGTTAATCAAGTTTATTTTGTCTAATTATGAATATTTTGTAGCTTTGATCACGCCAAGATGGCGGATAGCTTGTACTCCTTCTGCTTCTGACTGAATAGAAGTTAATGGAAGTCTAGAAAAAAATTGGTCAATTGTCTGTATTTTTCTACGTTTAGACATTTTTTGCAATTCACGAGCTCTACAGTTGTTGATAACAAATCGAACAAAAACCGCGAGTAATTATTATGATTGTTAGGAATACATACCAATTATTTATTTCTACCTAATTGTCTATAAACTTCTTTGTAAAATGGCGTAAAACTATACTTTAATCACGACGAAATATTCAAAAAGTTATTGAGAGTTGTTGATAACCAATCTAACGAAAAACACTAGTAATTAATAATTATTATTTTTGCTACGAATACATACCAATTATTTATTTCTATTGAATTCTACCTAATTTTAAACTTTTTAGTGAAAAGGCGTATAACTATACTCTTATCACGACAAAATATAATATAAAAAAAAGTAACAATTTTTTAGAACACGTACCAGACTCGCTTAGGTAAGCGAATGAAATTGAAATCAATAAGAGTGTAAACAATAAGAATAAATGTTTCGCGCCAACACAGGAAGTTAGGTATATCAAGTTTTTCCAGGGCAATCTCAGATTCCTATAAATTGCTGTTCCAGTTAACATTATCTCAGACGTAAAAGAACAAAAAAAAAACATGTCAGTACTTAGCTATAAGATTACAAATTATTCTCTATTTGTTTAATTGAAAAGCTAGTCTCTGGGGGGGGTCCAGACCCCCAGGACGCCCCCCGTAACTACGCCACTGACTGTAGTGTGGTCTTCGTGGTTTTTAAAATATAGTGAGGTGTTGTTTTTGGTATATTTGATGGTGAAGTTCTCGCTTACCATGGCTTTGATTGTTTTTGTTAGGACCGAATGCGCGTTATGTTGCCCATGGATTATGATAGGGGGTGGTGCCTGTGGTTTGGTTTGATGTTGTTCTACGACGATGTTTTCGGTGATACCTGATTCATCATCTAGGTTTTCTTGGTCAAGTATACCGAATCTATTTGGTGTGAAGATGTTTTCTTGAGATGAAT
>JAZBGZ010001519.1:0-15908 GCA_037414795.1 Stenodera caucasica | reverse complement strand
TGCACAAATAACGTTGCCGAGACTAATAAAGCAATTGGGAAAAATTGAACATCATGAACCCGATAAAGCTATGTTGATGTTGCAATGTTTGATAAAAATTTGTTACCAAATTTTCGGTAATTCTCATTATGAATAATCACGCTCACATGAATATTTCTGTTTCATCATTGGGTACTTGTTCACTCAAGCTTTTTGTAATTGTCATTTTCGAATTTATATTTGCGTTTATGAAAATTATTTACTATGTTCAATAAAATTTTATGAATTTATTAAGAAATAATATTTCCAATTCCTTCAATCGCTTATAAAATGTTATGAAAATGATCGTTCAAATTATTCACATACATTTAATTACATATCACAGAAAATGTTTAGATCTCATTAATATTTACGTTTAACAAATTTACAGTTAGATGTAAAACAGTTTCAAACGATTTATCAAATAGCTTGAAATAATTTGCAATACCTGTTAGAAATTATATAAATAATAGACGAGAATTTCATTATCATCCAACACATTGAGAGTTAATGGATGATTTTGTGTTGGATAAAAATGAGGAATTGTAATGTGATTGTGATTGTTTGGATGATTATTTCGATTAAATATAAAATGTTTATGTTGACAATTAACATTGGCAATAAGTGCTGAATATACGAGTAAAAATGATATTAAGGTGAAATAGATACAAAAAATACTTTTATTTGTAATCATCAGTTAAATGATTTATCTAGGTGCAATTAAAGAGGTGTTATACTAAATGTTCTTATCATCAACTTCTAACTGTCGAGTTTTCTCATCTGTCTCTACTTTGGGCAGCTTGAAACTCAAAATCAATCTCTCACTCTCCATAGAATTAAGGCATTCGTCCCATTTGCCGTTAAACTTACATCATCATAATCATCAAGCGATTCGTTTATTTTTAAATGAAGATGAAGATGATCCTCTTGTATTAATTATGAATATAAATCATGTTGATAATTTCAGTTAGACAATATTTGAATGTAATTCTATTCGAATGTTATATAAGATTATCGAAATAATAATCTGCTTAAACTAATTTTTTTTAATATTTCGCTTAATTGATCTAAAAATAAACCATGTATGTCTCAATTCGAACACCGCGCCAAAACAAAATTGGTTATAGCGCACTATTCGAATATGTTTTATTTGACAGATATATGATTGGTTTGATGAGAGAGTGGACAAACTTCTAGTGGAAAATCGAGAAGGAGCACGTAAATTTTGGAATTACACTGGTTCTATTAATCAACTACAGTTCGTAAACAATATTATATCAAGTATTTTGTTAAATTCAACTTGAAAAATATATTCGATAAATCGTCTAGAAAATTGTGCTAAAATATTTTCACACCCGAATGTCTCAGGCACAATCTTTAAAGCTTACTACCCACCAAATAACATTTGTTGGAGAAACACTTCATGGCCAGAGTTGCCCTTGTATACTCTATACAACCAACACAAAAAAAGCGCGTCCACACCAGAACATTCGAAACAAAACCAGATGAACATCCATAAATACTTCTACAATTTGAAAATTTACCCATTTTCAGAAATTTTTCTATGAAAACAAAATTAAAATAATAAAGCGATTGCCGAATAAGGTCCGATTTTAAATTAAAAACCGATCGGGAAGTGAAGTTTTTGTGATTAATTTCCATTGATTCTGTAATTCAGTAGCTGAAAGAATTTAAATATAAATATATAATTTTCTATCTACCTACACCATTATGCCTTTAAATTTGTAATCTTCAGTTAACAAATTATTCACTAAACCGTTGATCACTTTTATTGATTTAGAAACAATACAATCAATAAAGAGATGTACAAATCCAACTAATCAATTCTATTGTTCTTTTTATTTGAAATATTCTATGGGAGTGTATATTTAGCGTCGTCCATTGTTATTACTAGTTATTAGTTTATTGGTCATGCTGAATATTTCGCAATTAGGTGTTAATAGAGTTGAGGAACTCAAAAATTATTCACATTTTCCGGAAAAGTAGGTAAAGTAGGTACATTCCTAATTATCCAAATCTCGATTATCCGAAATTCTGTGCATGAAAAGTGATTAAATAAATACATACATCAGCAGCATCAGCAAATCCGACTCAATCTCAATTATACATATATATTATTATATTATGTATTTTATAAAATCATAGGAATTATAATGTATCTTTCAAAAATGTTTTACGTAATACAATTAGCATATCATTAGTATTATTTAATTTTCCTATCATATAAGCTTTAACCGGAATTTCGTTTATCCGAAACGACCTGAGTTGTCCACATTATTTCGGATAATTGAGAGTATATTGATAGTCAAATAAAATGATGAGTTGAGCTCATGTTTAAGTGATATAAATTTCTAATTCGTTGTATTATTTTTGTATTGGAAAATTTTGGAACTTCATTTGCGAAAGATTTTACTCTGTACTTTCACTACCCTCTCTTTGAATTAGAAGCTATTCATGATACGTGAATCTAGGTAGAAGTATTGGATAGTTTTTCTCTTATCTACCAAAGTAGTAAGTTGCAACTTAATAACAAATAACTATATTACAAATAAAATGATATTTTTGATTTGAATCATTACGTGATCTCATTTTTATTGGCCAACGAGCACAAAATAAATTTGCTGGCTGTCTCTTTCTACAAAAAATATTCACAAGTAGACATTGCACCCTTAAGCGGCTTGCAGACGATGCGCAGTAGCTGGCGCAAGTACTAATCATTAGTACTTGCGCCAACGTTCAAACGTTTAAGCGGCTTGCAGACGATGCACAGTAGCTGGCGCAAGTACTTATCATTAAGCGGCTTGCAGACGATGCGCAGTAGCTGGCGCAAGTACTTATCATTAGTACTTGCGCCAGCGTTCAAACGTTTAGAGTCACTTGCGAGGTGCCTTATGCAGTTGAACAATGCGCAGTGAGCGCTCGCGCGAGTAGTCCGGGGGTTTGGAGGGTGTAGCGAGGGGCAATAAAGCTATACTTGCGCAAGGACCAGAGCGAGTGCTACTAAGCAACTTGCACATTCACTCGCACTAAGCAAAACGCGTTCACATGATGTACAGTAGTAACTAGCGCAAGTACTTGCGCCAGCTACTGCGCATCGTCTGCAAGCCGCTTTAGTACTTGCGCCAGCGTTCAAACGTTTAGTGTCACTTGCGAGGTGCCTATGCAGTCGAACAATGCGCAGTGAGTGCTCGCGGGAGTAGTCCGGGGGTGTGGAGGGTGTAGCGAGGGGCAAAAAAGCTAAACTTGCGCAAGGACCAGAGCGAGTGCTACTAAGCAACTTGCACATGCACTCGCACTACGCAAAACGCGTTTACATGATGTACAGTAGTAACTAGCGCAAGTACTTGCGCCAGCTACTGCGCATCGTCTGCAAGCCGCTTTATACCTGCTCTGCTTGTATCCGTGTTTTCAACCCAATATTGAAAACACGGAAACAGATCTATGTAAAAGAATTCTTTTGATATTTATATCCAAGTGGACAGAACACCATAAATTGAGATGTTGCAAGCAAATAAATCTCGATGTGTACACAATTTGCAAATAGAAACAAGCAACATCCAACATATTTCTTTTGATATTATACCGCCCGATATTGACGAACACCCTATCCAAGGGTAAAAAATACCATGAATCAAGATGTTGCTTGCAATTGTATCTCGGTGTATTCTAGGCTTAAGCCTGTAAGAAATTATATGACAGGCTAAAAATGACACCCGGTATAACGAAAAATACGACACCTAGTATAATTGAGAGTTCTAGGGATTCCTGATTATGATGTCATGTTAATTTTGATTTACATATATCTCAAATAGATTGGATTGTAATAAAATCGTAAAATCAATAATTTCCGTGAAAAAATTAAAACAAATTAAATAATGCAGATGTTTGTAATAAATGTAATAATTTATTGAGTTGAATCCGTTTTCGTAGGAAATTGAAAAAAAAACTAATTGAATAAAAGACAGTTATTTTGTAATAAATTAATAATTCAAGTGTTTTTTCTTGGAAAATCAAAGTTGAAATAGTCAAAATGTGCTAAATAAGCAAAAATGGTCCAGACTTGTGACCATCAATCGTATATTAATTATTTTTGTAGATGGTTGAGGATCACCCTCAACCATAACATAATGTTCAAGTTGATTTCTTTGATTGATATATTTTTAATTAACATATATACAATGGTTTTCTTTTAGTTTATTTCCTTTTGAATAGGGTTTTGGGAAACCCGGTATTTACAGACTCGACGAGTCCGAGTCGAGCTCATGATTATTCTGCGGGTCCGGGTACGGGTACGGGTCCTGAGTCCGCTCAAAAATAGAATATCTTCTCAATTCCATACAATAATGAAAAGTGTCAGCTATAAGAAAAAGAATTAACTTGACAAAAACAAATGAGTTGCGAGTGACGTAATCGTAAAACGTTTTTTGAATGAAAATATAAAGTCTAAGTAGTGCAGTGACAAATGACAACGGAGGTGCGAAAAGTGCCACCCCAACAAGTAATGTAGGCCGGAAGTGTGGCGGTAACTTCGACTTCACATAATCAAACAAACCTATTTAATTACAGAAAATTGATGCTAGACGGGCGGCGACAATAGAGATTAGTGTCGTTACCAGTTTTATAACAAAAACAAAGATATTGCAGGTGTTGGTGTTGGCGTTCTGAATGAATGAGTCATCCAAAATCATTTTTTCGATCAGATGGAAGTCCACGATACAGTTATAATAAGATAATTACCCTGATGTCAGTATTTGTGAAAGATCTGAGAGTATCGACAATATCAGAATAAAAAATTCAACTAAGAAATTTATTTGATTGCAAGAATTGGAAAATGACAAAAAGTTCAAAAGAAAGTTGTGATATTACGTGAAAGATTTAATTTTTCCCAAACAATCCGAATCAAATTCCATTAAACGTGTTTTATCATTCAGTATAATAAATTGTGAAGAATAAGGAAAATCTTGGAATTGTTGTTATACTCATTATCAAAGAAGACACCAATGTATAGTTTAAAATTTCAAATAGAAATTTTGACTAAGGTTGTAGAAAAATGTGGGGATTCCTAATCCCAAACTAGAATTTCTATACCTGACAAAAAAGGACCATTGCATAGATGGTGGAACGGCTTGCCTTTTTTTGATCTATTGTTTTATGATATTTAGGCTTGCGATTTAGTCCCATTGTTGAAATGATTTACAACTTGAGTCAAAACTTCTAATTGAGATGTCAAGTATAAGTCTTATTAATCAATTCGCAGAACTTCAGCTCTCTCGAATTTTTCGTACCAATCTCATTTGTCTCTTCATATTCAACCAACCAGAATTCGTCAAGTGCCATCACCAAAGTTCGGAAATCTTTCCGTTCAACAATTGAAGTCAACATTAAATCTGAACCCCACAAAATTGCTCATTAATATGTACATGACAAATTCAATAAAACAAATTGATCATCACAAGAGCTATCAATGCCAAATGCCACACTTTCCATCATGTTCGAAAATAGAAATAGATCGTGATTATTATATAAAAAATGTAGAAATATCAAATTTATCGTTGTACTGAACATAATTATGATTTTATTATTCACAATAAGTGGATTTGAACCGCAAATGTTCCAAAAAAATGAACTATGCTCGATAACTCATTTTTCAGCCGATGAATTTAATTTTCTCACAGTCAGTGTCTCAAGACGCAAATCAGTTCAATATCTCGAGATCACTAATAGTTAAGTATTCTTAATGAAAGCAAGATTATTTTTGAAGTGACTTGATGACCTATAATTATTGAAATTTTCCAAGTTGATCGGATGACTTGTTTCATTACGTATTGTTAACGCCCTTTGATTCAGATAATCTAACATTTCGATTGAAAGAAATGAATAATATTTCATCAAAGTAAATTATAGTACGTACTTACAATATTCAGATAGGGGGATTTTGTTTTCTTCTTTATCGATTTTTATCCTCGAATATCCCGAATAGACCTGTTCGTGTATCATATTTAGTGTACAAGAATTATCATTTAAAACATAAAAAAAAAACTTTGTTTGTTATGAAATAAAATGAGTCTGTCTGAAAATTCGTTATATTATCAAATTCTAAAAATTCGAAACTAACAGAGATTGAACGTTATGTTATACGTTTAGCATACGTAAGCTCCGAAGGAAGGTAGATTTCGTGAATGAACGGTTGAGATTTCTGTGGCTAGATGTCAGTAGTTATCCATGATGGAAGTCAGCTTCGTACAATATTATTATTATTTTTCCTTATTATTATGAAATGCCTATTATTGAATAAGCGAATCAATTTGGACATAAAGCGGCTTGCAGACGATGCGCAGTAGCTGGCGCAAGTACTTGCGCTAGTCACTACTGTACATCATGTAAACGCGTTTTGCTTAGTCGAGTTCATGTGCAAGTTGCTTAGTAGCACTCGCTCTGGTCCTTGCGCAAGTATAGCTTTTTTGCCCCTCGCTACACCCTCCACACCCCCGGACTACTCGCGCGAGCGCCTCCGCGCATTGTTCAACTGCATAAGGCACCTCGCAAGTGACACTAAACGTTTGAACGCTGGCGCAAGTACTTGCGCCAGCTACTGCGCATCGTCTGCAAGCCGCTTAAGTTTCTGAATTGAATCACTTATTCAATAATAGGTATTTTATAATAATAATGAAAAAAAATAATAATAGTAATATTAATGATAATAATGAAAATGATGATAATACATTCTAATCAGCTGTTGGCTAGGGGTTAATAAATTGAGAATTTAAAAATTGAAATGTTGAACTTGAATTTCACTTAAATTCAACACGGATATTAGAAAAAAAAAAATTCTGGAGATGAGAAAACTACTGTAAGCAAAAAAAAGGTATTTTTTATTTGTTTCTACAACTCTTGAAGTAGGTAGTTTCTCTACATAGTTTACTATAATAGTGAATGGGCTGATAGTAGTATTTACAACTTTTTTTTTTTAATCGTGAAAAGAAAAAAACAATGAGCTTAGAATGTTTCAGACATCGATTTAAATTTTTGAAATTGAAAATTGCGGAAAAAAGGGATTGTTTAATAATAATTGAAGAACTTCGATAGTTTTATTAAATCTCATAGTAGAATCATGTAATTTTTGTGTGTAAATTACCAAAAATGCATAATTGTGCAGTTTTTTCATCAGTTTGCGAAAATACGCAATAAAATTTGAGTTGAAGTATCATTGGAGCTAGCTTGACCATGTTTGATAACTAATTTGTTTCTAGCAATCAATTTTACCTGTTTAATTCAACTTTTTATGAATTTTTTTTGACCATTTTTGAAAAAATATTTTGATGATTTTTTGTCAACGTACGTATGATATCCTCCTGATTTGTTAATAATCTGAATTTTTTTTTGACTTCAGTTAAAAAAGTTGATGCCAATTTGACCCCTTTCCAAAATAGGTAAGCAATTACTTTCAAGTCTCGAAACAGCAAAAAAAAATACCATTTCTAATTTTGAAAAAAAAAATCCAAAATTTTGACAAGAAAGGCCTTTTTTTACAGCTTTTTAAGTTTAACTTGGGACAATTAGTATATAGATAGATGTATGGATTATGCAAGAATTATAGAAATTAATTGATAAGCAGAGATAGTGAATTTAGCAGAAATTCTTTAGTTGTTCACAACATTTGAATGATTATATAAGAGTTGTATAATATTGTGATTTTTCTTTATCGAAAACTTCCGACTGGGATTCGTTCCACATCAATCTAATTGTAAGTGATTGATGTTTTATGGATTATAGAGAAAAAAAATTGGGAATTATCACACAACTCTCAATTTATGAGATAGATTGATTCAGTGAGAGTTTGAACTGTACTGGTGCGAATCAAATTAAATCACAGAAATTTTGATTTAATTCCGCCTAAGGTTCAAGGAGTGAATAATGAATTTTATTATTGAAATATTATTGATTTGAAGTGATTCTTTCTCACATTTTAAGATGGATCCATGTGTACATTTTTCTCTGTAATGAACTCTGTCTCTAAAAGTTTGGTACCAGCGAAATAGGTGTTTCCGAATCAGTTGAATTATTTACATTAAATTGTATTAAATTTTGATATGTAGTCACGTAATAAATAGAAAGAAAATAAAGATATGAATTTGAGAACAAATGACATTATTTAATATGATTGTCGAATGAAGAAATCCATGTCAGTTTCATAAATTTTTATTCCAAATAGAAATAATGAAAAATTACTTTTATTCTATTAGAGTCATAATCTTCGTTTATTTTATCATTTAAATGATTCACAATTTCAAATAATTCACATCAAGTGAGGCTACTGTAGAGAAATGAGCATTAATGCTCGAATGAGATTATACGTTTTCAATGCATCTTTTTTGTAACATCCTAGATGGGACATCCAGTATATTTCAGATAAGACATCTAGTAGATTATAGATAAGACACCCGATATGTTAAAGATGAGACAATCGATATTTTATACTTCTTACAGGTTGAAGAATCTAATAATAATACCTAAACTCCAATTGTATTTGGTTCCCATGTTAGGGTCAAGGAATTCAAAGTAAGAAATATAATACAATGACCCGGTTATCTAGACTGAACAGTATTAAATTGATTTATTTTGTGATTATGTTGATTTTTTGTTTTTCAATTGATAACTCGTTATGTTTTCTTGAATTTTTTTTCAAATTACTACATTTCATTCTTGTTATTTTTTTTCAGTTCATCCAATTCAAAATATTATAAAAATCAATTAATCAATTGACTTTACTTCTTAAATGATTTCTGAGTTTGTTCATTATAATACATAAGTAGACATATCTTTCGTAGTGACGAATTATTTTTTTTTGCATGATTAGGAAAAACGAATGCAGTTAGTAAATTTATGAATAAACGTTTTGTTTTATGAAGCAAAATAGGGTTTTAATAAATTTTTATGATGGATTGAAATTTAATTTTTTATTTTTAATGCAATAATTTCATTGGAGCTCATCTCTATTATTTTGTAAGAACCCTTGTAATTTGGTGTTATTTTCTTACTTGTTCCAGGTCTTATAGAATTATCAATGAGATAGGCTAAATTTCCTATTTCAAATTCATAATCCCTTTTTTTCTATCATAATTAATTTTACATTTATTTTTGGAATTTTATGAATGTTGTCGAGCTCTCTCGAAAGATTGATTTTAATTTTAGATATTTTTAGTAATCATCATAAGTATAATGATATTCAGGAATTTCTGTTATGATGTTGGGAATTGAAGCTTTACGTCCAAAGATCAATTCGAATGCAGAAATTATTGATTTTAAGTTAATAATTTTCACTTTCAATGATTCAATTTGATTTTTATAATCGATTATTTTTTTTTTTTAATTCGGATTTATAGCTTTCAAATTTTCAACAATTATTCTAGATTTATCATAATTTTTTTGTAATCTGTTTATTTTATTGAATAGCTCGATATGCTTTTCAGTTGATTCATTAATTTCTTAAATATGATTTTCAATTCCCAATTCTAGTGTTTCCATTTGATTTTCATGTTAATTATCCATCTGTTGATTTGATTGTTGGTCAAAATCAAATTTAGAAATATTCTTAAAACTTCCTAATTCATTTTGACGATTTAAATCATTAATCTTCTCATTTAATAATTCTATCTGATTTTTATAATTATTTTCAATTTCATTAATTTGCCAATTCTTCTTTTCAATTATTTCTTCATTTATATATATCGAATATTCGAGATTCTCAATGTTCTTGACTAAATTATTGAGGTTCTCCGATTTAATGTGTTTCATCTCAATAAATTCTAAAATTGTTATTTTGAATTGAAAAAAGTCGTAGTAATTTTGATCATTATCATAATTAATAATTTGATTTTTCATTGAAAATTTAAGTTGTTTCATTTTCTCATCAAAATTCAGTAGTCATTATTATCCTCTTGAATATTTAAGATATCTTGTTTATTTATATTCAGTACTGTAACACTAGCTGTAGATATTTTAGAATTTGCAGACTCTTTATTTATATAATTATTTTGATTATATGATGATCTTTTGAAACAATTCGATATCTCATGTTCAATTTTTTCTTTACAATAGTTACCAAACTTAGCAAGTCCATTTTTTTTTAAATGACTCTAAATTTTTGAAAAAACAATTGTGTTCTGTATGATTATTTTTTTTACAAATAGAACATGATTTCATTTCTTTCTGATTAAAGTTTGCAATTTTTGATTAGATATTTCTATTAGAATAACAATCTTTTGTCAAATGTCCTATTTTTTTACAATTATGGCAATATTTTTCTGATATTTTTAAATGATTTGAGTTTTTATAATTTTGAGCAACTAAATATTTTTCTTGTAATAAAGCTTTTTGAAAAACGTCATTTGAAGATTTAGATCTCGATCGACGTGATGCACTAAAAATCTCATCATTTGAATGAATTATAAACCTCTGTAAAGATATTTCATTCAACATAGCAACTCTACCAGGTGCTTCAGTAGCTCCATTGAGTGAAATTGTATTAAATGCTTGTGTTTGTTATACTTCGATTCTATTTAAATAATTTTGATTTAGTTTTACCTTGTTTAATCGTAATTAACTCTCCCAAAATTTGTGTAAAATCACGAAGATCACCAAATTTGAATTAACTGAACAATTTTCTAATTCATCAAAAGTATGAAATTTTTTGAACCGTGTTTGTGCTCTTGTTGATCCTTTTAATTCAGATTCAATATAGGGTAGATATATAAGAAATTGTGAAACTTGTAACCAAGATTAGTACGATAAATGATCATATGAAATAATATTTAAACCAACAACACTTGGTATTCGACCATTTCAACACCTTTACATGGACATTTTATCAATAACACCTCGAAATAAATATTTGTCGATAACTGATAGTTTTACAAAACATCTGACATCACAAGAATTGTAAGATAGAAATGCAATGTTACATTAGAAGATCATTAATAGAATATTTCTCTAAATTTGGCCTTCCTCAAAAAATAACAACAGACTATGCAAAAGGATTTACATCAACAGCAATTGAAGATTTAGCAAAAAAATGCAATATTTAGTTACACTTCATTACGCCAAACAATCCAAATTCTAATTAACCAATTAAAAGAGCCCACTCCACAATCTTAGAGACTTTGAGAATAATCAAAATTGATCAACCCGAAGAGATCATTGGAGAAATATTCCAACTTGGATTGATGAGTTATGTTATAACAACAGTATTCATAATAGTACACAATACTCTCCTATAAGTCTCATTAAAAAAGGTTATAAGTTATAACGAAGACAACAGACGGTGTGAAGCTCATATAATTGGTGATTATATCAACGATATACAAGAAATATTCAGCTCCGTCAATCAAGTGAATAAAGATAAACAAGCCAATTGCCCTCGAAACAGAAATAAAAAAAGAGAACAAGAACCAGAGATTTAAACATCAGCTTATAAAAAACAAAATCAAAGAATGATCACAAAAATACAACCACGCTTCAAAAAGAAGATCGAAATTAATGATAAAAATTTGATGAAACAAAAACAAAATAAATTAATGAAAATTGAAAAAAATTAAATAAGTGAATATAAATTTGATAAATAAATAAATGAATGAAATATGGAGATGTACAAGCCAGGAGTCCAGAACACCAACTGGTTCGGGAGAAGAAAGAGGCTGATACCCTTTTTCCTTAATCTTAACGATGAGAGAGTTATGATAAGAGATGATGGTGATATCAGGCGTGAAAGCAAAGATCGCGTTCGAATGAAACGGAGAGAGAATTTCTATCGATTGACTCGTACGCAAGTACAAAAACTATTAAGTTTTAATACTTAATAATTGAATTGATCATATTATTGTTCATTTTTCATATTTGATTTTCTTATTTTTAGAAATAAAAGTGATAATAATAATAAAATACATTTAATTAACTCAATTTATACATATTGAAAATTGTAGACTACTTTACCTATATGAGTAACTCTTCTTCATAATTTGATTTGTTCAAAATCTTACAATTTGAGTATAGACATTTACAAAAATTCAACACTAGATGGCGCAATATTCGTCATCTAAATTAGTCTTTTTTTTAATCATTCAATTTTTATTAATTAATTAGCTAGTAATCTTGTCAATATTTATACATGAAATGAGCACAATTTCTGTTCGAAAATATCAAAGCGCTTGATTTTTTTTTTTTTTTAAATAACTCTAATTATAAGAATCATCAGATTTTCAGTTTTTAATATAAATAGTATAAAGAGAGAAAGAGACAGAAAAGCAAACGAATCTATATAAAGAAAAGTATTTAAATTTTCACATTTTCATTGCTTGTTGTTTTTGTTGTTGTGATTATTATTCTCATACAAATGGTAGCATTCTAGATAAATATATTATTAAACATAAATTATATGACCATAAATGTCTCAGTGGTGTATATCTTAGTATTGCAAACTAAATACCAATTAATTTTAAACATTCACGTAATAAATAAAATATTATTTGTTATCTTGCTTTTGGTATTGTTTTGAAATCTACTTTAATTATAAATTGACGTATGCCCGATATATTTATTCCAATTTATTCTCATAATATCTAAACAAAATTCTTCACGATTATTATCTATTAATGATTCGTAGAGATTTTGTACATTTGTATCATCAAATAACCATTCATCTGTTGCGTAATATTCTGAACAGGTTGCTGCTTTTGGCAATTAATTTTGAACACGTATCATCCTGAAAAACATTAATTATTAGAAGTATTCAATTAATTGGAATTCATCACACAATAATAGAACAAACAAGTATTCGCTTTTTTTATCTATAAATGTAAACAATGAAACAGAAAACATCTGTATCTGCATCTTAGATTTTAAACTTTAAAAAATTCCATTGACGTTAGAGTTTTAGTTAAGAAAACAAAAAATATTCAGCCCTGATTCGTTTCAAAAAATACTCTGACAGCCTCTCAATCGCTAAATCCTCTTATCTGATCATTACTATCAATCCAACAAATAGCGAATACTTCCTAGAAAAAAACAAAATAATTACAATGGTTTTTCTCCAGTTAACCAAACTGAAGTATTCAAAACATATGCTGATGACCAGTCCATATATAATTGATTGAATTTGTTATATAAATATATAACTTTTAATGTATTGGTAAGATACCACATCATTTTAGAAAATTGATGTTCTTATTTTATATATTTGGAGCATTAATCGATGTAAGCTCTTCATTTGATTGGTTTACGTATACCTCAAAAATATTAATTTATATTTGTCATCAATTTCAAGTTAAATTGAATAAAATCATCATTACCGGTATATCAATTATAGATGGTTAAATTTTTATTTTCACTGGTACCAATTTTCATCCTGATACTAACATTGGATTGATAACAATATTAACTGTTGTCGAATCAGCAATTTTTCGATCATCACATATTATTTTACGGTAGGACCATTCCAATTATCAATTCAACCATCAAACGGTTCACTTATACTACATAATACAATACTAGGACGTACAATCACAATTGGTAATTTTTTTTTCTATATTATTACCAATATCTTCAACATCATCATTCTCATTATTATTATTATTATTATTATTATATTCATTCAACCAATATTCAGCTAACGATTTTGTTAATGTGTATGTATTTAAATGATTTTTCATCAATTTATTTGTTATTGAATTTTATAATTTATCATCCAAACAATTAACTAGTGGGTAATGTTATCTGATCTAGTGTCATTGATGGTTTTCAAATTTCCTCTCTCACTCTCTTACGATCACAATCACAATGAGCCGTTGATGAATGTTTCTGAAAAAATAAAAATAATCAAAAAATAAAATCAATATCAATTGGAACAAAAATAAACAACCTCAAACAATTAGAAAACTTACTCATTAATAGAACAATAAATGATTCGAGGTTAATGTTGAATACACGGATCTATTTTATTACTGGTCCTACCTTCATAAAATTTTGTATATAGCTTCAGGACACGTCCAGAAATCGATAGCTGGTGCGTATTTTTTGATTTTTTGGCAACTAATTCGGCAACTAGACCTTCTATCACTGTCAATCAGCGCGTATATAAAATGACATTTGACAGGTCATGACGTCACGCACGCTCTGAGTATGGTAAGAGAGGATCAGTGGCGACGCCATGAATAATGTTATTTAGATGGCAGCACAAATAGCTGTAGCCAGGACCGTACTTAGGACGCTTTGAGCCCTAACATAATTGCATATTTCATTTATTATGCCAAGAATATGAAATGAATTGATGAAATTTCAAATTTTAATACATAAGAGAAATAGACTCACAAAACTTGGATCGACAAGATTTACAGAATGATCTACGGTTAAATGTTGAAAAAAGTGTTGATGAAGGTTTCGGTACGCCCTCCAACAATCACTATGAATCTCAGTACCCGTCAAAATATTATCCCGAATAACGCGAATAACTTCGTCAATTATACGATCCCTGTTATATTTCTGCCTCCCAATTTTTGCCTCGTTGATTTCGACATTTTTAACCGGTCCCCCATTTTTTCCACTGAGATCGAACGCCCAATCGATAAAAACCTTCCATATGAAATTGCACCAATCCACAATCGTTCGCCGATTTGAATTTAATTCTCTTTCCAAAAATGTCAATCGCGATGGAGCCCGACTTAAATATAAAAAAACTAGATCCAAAGTTTCAGCAGCATTCAAAGCTGTACCCTCAAAAAATGTATTATTAAACCCGCTCATTTCAAAATTGAATTTCACGCGACGATGTTGATTTGCATTATACCCCGATTTTTGACATCAAAATTGTCCCTGTGTTAAAGGCAATTTCTTCTACCTTTAATGTTGAGGATCTTGACTATTGGTTGAGACAACTGATGATGCTAATTCCGTAAATATATTCAATTCTTCTATTGTTCTTCTAATTTTATATATTATAATTATTTTTATTATTATTACTTATAATAACAAATTTATATAATTTGAATATATTCTTTTATTAAAGAATAACTCAACTCTCATTATTTATTACTTTTTCAAAGTTATTATTTTTATAATATTATTTGTATGAGCTTTTATGTTCAGTTTTTTAACTGATATTTATTTTTTATTTTTTATTCATTTCTTATAATGCTATAGCAATATTATAACCACTCAGATAATATTATTTGAATGAATAACGAAATATCGCAATTGGGATCATAACACCTGACTTGAAATTTTGATCACCGAATCGCACGATGAAAATTCGGTATAGCAAACAAGAACTTTATGACAGGCCAAAAAGTCTATGATGCCTCCCAAATCGTCTTCCTCAAACGATCAAAAATATTACCGATGATTTCAAACACACCGATCGCAGAAATCGTATTGACAAATACGCTGCATCTTGATTGTCATGAATGAGAATCTATAATGATCAATAATTGAGAGAAAAAATCTTAGTTTTGCCAGTTTTTGCTTATTTGAAAAAAAAGAAAATGTGGAAGAGAGAAATCGTTGAAAATTTATTTCTTATGGAAATTTCAATTGATCGATAATACATATAGAATGGAAAATTTTTATCCACAATTCGAGCTTATTGTTTTTTCCTTCCACGTTGGAAGATTGCAAGAAAAAAAATTCAATCGTCTTGAGGGCGGTTTAGAAAATAAAAATTAATGAATAAATTCATAAATAATTGAGTACTGGAATTTTTGATTGGTTAATAATTTCATATTGTTCCTTTAAAAATATATGCAAAAAAAAAGGAAGGAATAGATTTCATCCACAATCCGAGTCTAAACATAATTACGCTGGATAGATCAACATTCTTGTTT
>JAZBGZ010001518.1:2169-12478 GCA_037414795.1 Stenodera caucasica | reverse complement strand
TAAGAAGTAATATAATCGTGCACGCCACTGTTGTACGTAACGGCAAACTGTCGTTCGACGTCGTCTTAGTAGACGTTGGGCGGTGCTGCGCGAAGTTGAATGAAACATCACGACGTCGAGTACTACGACAAGCGTTCAACGATCTCACTATACTAACACATATATAAATTTATACATATATATAGTAGAGTATTACACATATACAAATACATATACAATTCGATGGCGCGCGAGTATTTCTACTACGACTGCGCCCCCTAGCATTGATGCCATCAACTATAGTTTGTCGGCATGGTGTATTCTATGTATATGTAGATGTGTTAGTGTGCGTATATGTATGTGTGTATATTTTACGTATTTGTTATATGTGTATATGTATATGTGAAGAACGCTTCGGTTTTTTTTCCACATTTTCATTAACAATTTTTAAGTGAAAATATTCAATATAAAAATGTGTAAATTATTTAAAAATTTTATATTAATTATTTATTATATATATTGGGTATGTATTTTTGTGATTTATTTATAAAATTGTTGGTTTTTTCAATATAAAATCCAATGCGCGTTTCCGGTTAACCTGCAAGAATTTATTTAGGCGCAAATCAAAATGGTGGTGAACCGCGTGCTTTTAGTTTTGCCGCTTTTTTTCTTATTGGAATTAAAAATTGTGTTTGTACACTGGAATTTTTTTTTATTTTATTTGCTTTTTTTTAAATTTCACATTTATATTCTTTATAATTATAATCAAAATGTTATCCATAAAAAATTCTAATTTATTATTATATTTATATTTAATTGTAAGTGATTTAAATTGAAAAATAATTCTACTATTTAATAATTTTTATATATTTTTTTTTTCATATAGAAACAATGGTTAGAGCAGATCTTTTGGAACAAATTCCTGAAATGGCAACACAAGCGATTGAAAATCATCATCGTGTAGAATTACTTAAAAATATCATTGGAGATTATCTTTTACCATTGGTTGTACGTAATTTAGGATCATCTGATAATGCTGTTGATAAGGCGGCACAGTCTACATTAATACATTTAATGGAACAAGGTTTAATTACACGTTTACAAGCTGAAATTCAAGTATGTCCAGCTATTTTAGCTTTGTCTAATGAAGAACAAAGTGCTGAAATTAATACTGAAGCTATTACGGTATGTACAATATAATAATTATAATTTTTACCTCAATTATATTTATATAAAATCAACAATAAAACAAATGCCAATAATTTATTGTGTAGAAGAATAAATTTAGCAGTGATTGTGTGAAAGACATGGGTAGTGAGATGTTTATTTTATTTAATTTTTGTCTCACTACCTTGTCTTTCATGCAAGAATTGTAAATAACAACAAACAAATATTTTATAATTTAGTTTTTTTCTTTCTTCAATAATTTTATTATGTATTTTTATTTAAGCTTGATCTTGCCTGTGCTCGTCAGAGTTGGCGGTATTAGATTTTTTTAATTCTATCACAGCCAGCTTTGATGAGCACAGTTGGGATGCTCATATCAACATTATATAAGAAATATTGGAAAAAAAATGGATATATATTTTTCGAATGTCTTAGTCGTCAATTTGGTTGTGAATTCTTGTTTATTAAAATAGATATCACAGCCACTTTGATGAGCTTGGATGTTTGGAGTATCATCGATTAATCATCATTATTGAAGATAAGTGTAATATTTCGGAACTGAAGAACCAAAGAAATCAACGTCAACAATTGGATGAGTTCTACTGTATTAATAATAAAACCTAGTCGGTGCCCTATCAGTCAATTTGGTTGTGAAACCTGATATATTTCAATAGGGTATCACAGCCATTTTGACGAGTTTGGTTGCCGATACTATCTACAATTTATTTGATGATTTCTTCAATTTTTAATGAAAATTTTAGGTGCTGTGTCGCTCATCAACTGGATGTGAAATGGATTTATAGCTCATATCACAGCCAGCTTTGATGAGCGATACAACATTTAATACTCAACATAACAACAAAAAAAAAATGTATCATTAATTTATTAAATTTTTCTAATAGTTTTTCTGTGATAGGCACTTTTATTTTTATCATGGATGGACAACGTATGCTTGCGCTCTTCAACTGGATGTGAAATGGAATTTGACTCATATCACAGCCAGCTTTGATGAGCGCCAGACTACGATACATAAACAACATTTATAAATTTCAATCTGTGAGTAATAATATGGATATAGTGTCAAAAATTTATAAAATTTTCATTTATTATTTAATAATAATCAATCAGTATTTTAATAATTGTTGTTTATTTTTGCAGCTGATGAGTAAAATGGCACCACTTCTTGGACGTGATATTACTGAACGTGTATTTTTAAGCAGATTTTCGGAATTATGTTCAACTTGCATGTTTTATATTAGAAAAGTTTGTGCCACACATATTGGTAATTTTTGTGCAGTGGTTGGAAAAGAACGTTTCGAAAAAGTTTTGGTAAGTTATTATTTGAAGAAAATCTATCAATTTTTAAGATCATTATGATGATAATTAACGACGGTCTTCTGATTATTATTTTTATGAAGTCAACTTCGTTTAACTGATCTTATTTTTGTAAAATTTTCTACTTTATATTATTATCTAATTGATATTGAGGTGATTCTCTATGTAATTTAATTTAATTTTTTTAAACTTCCAGTTGCCATGTTATTTAGATCTTTGTCAAGATAATATATGGGGTGTACGTCAATCGTGTGCTGAAGTTATAATGTTTGTATCGTCTGTATGTCCATCTGATATTAGAAGAACACAATTAGCACCAATTTTTTCAAAATTATTACAAGATGAATGTCGTTGGGTACAAATGTCAGCGTTTCAACGTTTAGGTCCATTTATTTCTACATTTGCTGAACCAACAATTACTAGTTTAGCCTATAATAATCAAGGAGATTTAATATTTGTTAATAATGATGGTAATGAATTTTCGTAAGTTGAATTATTTATTTTATTATTATTTTGAAGAAAATAATTGATTTTATTTTGTTTGTTTTCAATAGAATTGATTCTTCATCAATACGTGAAGTAAGATTTTATAAATATTTACCAAATCAACAACAAACATTACCATCATCAACAACAACAACAACAAATGATTTAAGTACAGTTAGTAAAGATGAATTTGATTTTGAAAGTTTTTACGAACAACAACAACAACAACAAATTGAAATTACATTAGAAACTGAAAATAATGATGATAATATCATTATTAATGATGATGATAGTTGTACTACTAATAATAATATAATTGTTGATGCAATTACTGGTGGTAATAATAATAATAATAATAAACAAACAGATGAAGATATTAAAGAAATTGTTGAATCTGTAAAAAATGCTGTATTGAATTATAGACCAATTGAACAACAAGAAACTGGTACAATTGGTGATAATAATTTAAGAAATAATGTAAGCAATGTAAATAATGTGATAAATGATATTAAATATGAGGCATGTGATGATGAAGTGATAGTAGATGATAATACAACAGAAATTAATAATATTAATAACAATAATAATAGTAATAGTAATAACAATAATAATTTAATAGAAGATAATACAACAACAACAACGATACCAACCAATGAAACAAAAAATCAGGTAAATACTAGTGAGAGTGAAATGGAAAAAGATAATAATTTGCATTTGTATAATTCATATAATTATTGGTATATAAGTCCTGAAATGCCATTAGATCTTAGCATTGTTGAGGATAGTGGTGGACAGTCATCCAAAAATAATAAATTGGATGATAGTCATCATGTAACGGTGAGTATTTTTCTATAAGAAATAAATTAATTGTGTGGATGTGTGTGTCATCATAAATTTAGATTTGAACCCTAAAAATTTCCCTTGTGTGCTTCTATCAACAGATTATAATTTGTAAGTATTATTATTTGAGTGCTGCATCCTTTTTATGATGATACAAATTTTATTAACAATATTTATGATTGGAAATATTGAAATTTATTATTAATTATTTATTTATTTGTCTGTTTTAGGTAGAATTGGAGAATTTATATGCTGCTATGAATTTGAACTGTTCTTTATCAGGTAAGTTTTATCGTAAAATTGTGTAAATAATTAAAATTAAAATAATAGAAAAAAAAAACAGTGATTATATCATATACAAAACGAAACTATTTTGAAGATAATTTTGTATAAGGCAGACTATGAGGTTTTATTATCAATGATTTGATGATTTTTATCGTTATTTTGAAATGGTAATTTGTAAATTTTGTTGTTAGTTTCAGATGAAATTATAATAGACAACATTAATGATGAAAACATGAATGCTGATGAAACTGTACCAGAACAAGATATTGTTCCTGAAATTTTAATAAAGAGTTTCTTATTAATGACTGATCCGAAATTTTCAATAAGTATAGATAATGAAATGTCATATCATTGTGCTTATTCACTGCCAGCTGTAGCATTAACATTAAAAGATAACAATTGGCCATTATTAAAAACAACAATTGAACGTTTATCATGTGATATGCAATATAAAGTACGTCGTACAATTGCTAGTTGTTTACATGAATTAGCTGAAATTTTTGGTAAAACAGTAACAACAGAATATTTAACGCCAATATTTGATGGTTTTATAAAAGATTTAGATGAAGTACGTATTGGTATATTGAAACATTTGGCACAATTTTTAAATTTAATTGATGATGATAAACGTTTATTATATTTACCAAGACTGCAAGAATTTTTAGAAACTGAAAATGAATCGAATTGGCGTTTTCGTTATGAATTAGCTACACAATTAAGACTGATTATAACATTATTTAATCCAGTCGATGTTGCTAAACATGTCATTTTAATTGCTGAAGTTTTATTGCATGATGTATCAGCTGTTAGAGAAGCTGCTATTGCACTGGTAATTTTAATTATAATCTATAATTATAATATACATTTCTAAATTGATATTTTATATTTAGATAACTGAATTATTAAGACATATAACATCGAAACCTGGTTTGAATACATTATACCTAGTCAGATTAGTTGAGAAATTTGCACATTCTAAAAAGTGGAAATTACGACAAACATTTGCATTATTGTGTTGGAAATTATTAGAATGTGAAGCTATACCAATTGAACAATTCGCAACAGATATTATGCCACATTTATTAGATTTAAGTTGGGATCCTGTTGCTAATGTACGTTTAGTTGTGGCAAAAACAATTGCACAACATATTATTCCAAATAGTAAGTTATAATTTTCGTTATTAATTAATTGATTGGTAATTTTGTTTTTTCATTATCAGAATATTTCGCCGATCCCAATAATCAACATTTGGATAGTTTAGGAACTGTTATTCGACGATTGCAAGCTGATAAGGATCGTGATGTAAGACAATTAGCTGAATTAAGTGGTAATGGAACACCACCAATGTCATTTATTTACTGTACCTAATGAAAATGGTCCATCTATATCAGAAATTAGAATCTGGATTATAATTTGGATTCTTGTTATTGTTTTCCTTACATTTCATTTATCTCAATTTGTTTATACTTATATATATATTTTTTTGTTCTTCTATTCTATACTATTATATTTTTAAAATGTGAAATAAACTTGTATTTTCTCCTCTGTTCTTCTTGTGTAAGATATGTAAAAAAAATCGAAATAAAAGTGCAAGTTTTCATTAAAATTGAAGTTTTAATAAATATTAAAATTAGTAATGAAGTAGTAGCGTCTTTTTCCGCTAGGTGGTCTATGATTAGTAGCGTACGTAGCGCTACACGTGGCAGAAATTTGCATTATTGGTCGATCTAACCTCAAAATAAAAATGATAAATTTAATTGATAAATCATTAATTTTGATAATTATCACGATATTTGTGGTAATATAATTAAAAAAAAATTGTTTTTCTTTATTCTAATCATTAATTTATAGAGTAGTGGGAGGGCTGAATTCACAACAGAAGATTGTTGGACGTTAGGCTTCAATAAAGCAAATTTGTTATGTTCATCTTGTGATCGTTTAGATAATTTCAATCTACCTTTAATAAAGTTAGTCTTGATAATACATAAACAATGGGATAATTGTTGACTTTATTTTGATTGTAGGGATCATTGTAAAGAGTGCTGTCATCATGATGAGATTGCTTCAATTGAGAAACGATATGCGAAAGCTGTATTAGAAGTGTGTACATGTAAATTTGGTGCCTATCCACAAATTCAAGCATTCATAAAGAGTGATCGGCCGTTACAATTCCCAAATTTACAAATCAAATATGTACGTGGCTTAGATCCAATTATCAAATTGTTCGATAAAGATGGACATTTACAAGAAACTGTAGCGATAGAAAAATGGAATACAGATTCAGTTGAAGAATTTTTAAACGAGCATTTGATACAATTAAACGATGATAAAGATGATTATTTGAAAACAAACATGATTTAGAATAAACGGAATCTATTTAGTTTTCTTTTAAACTGACAAAATCGTCTGTTATTACAATATTCGGTAATTTAGTTAATTTTTTGTTGTATTTCCTAATTGTTTTGTCTGATACTTCAGCAACTCCCATTTCTTCACTATACGCCTTTAAGACTTTCTTTTGTAGTTTTTTGGTAGAAATTCTTTCCTTATGCGAGACAATTTCAAGAATTTTCTGTTTGAAGCTGAATTTTTCGACATCACCATTTTCGTCTTGATTCTCATTACAATCACCGTTCTCAATTTTTGATTTCTTTACCGGACTTGTTCCATCATTATTATCCAGTTTATGTTTAGTTTTAGACTCATTGTTGTCCTTTATTTCGTTATTATTGTTCTGTTGTTGTTTTTGTTTCGATTTATATTTCTCTATTACATTCCAAGCATCTTCAATATCATTGAATTTTACTCGGTTCGCTAATGAACTTTTTATAAAATTCTAAAACAAATAGATCAATTCAAGGAAATTGGAAAACAATCGAATTTTTACAATGAATTTGGCTTTTTTCCTGGGCACATTCGTGTAATTTGAAATATTATTCAATAAATTCCTAAGTGCAGGACTCAAATTTTTCTCCTGATCAACAATCGACTTGATCATATCAATCCAAGATTCTTGTTTGACTTCACCTTTCTTAACAATACCTCCAACATAAGTACCTTTTGCTGAATATCTCTCCTCTTCAGTTACACACTTAGTATGGACTGTATATTCTTCGCCACTATTGAAATCAATTTTATTAGTAAAAAATGAGAATAAATAATCGAACTTACTGGAAATCTTTAAAACAATCAACACAAGTTAGAGATTTCGTTTTTTTACACTTGAAATTGTAATGTTTCTCAACTTTAGGTTTTTGTAGACTTTCACCGCAATGATTGCAAGTAAATACAACCATTTTTATAATTTTAATAATAAATTGATAAAATTTGAATTTCCTAAAATACACGAGGTTATATTTTGAGAAATCTCACCGAATTGGGGACTTTTGATTTATTACCAAAACAAGAGTCAACACTGGACGTGAAGAACTCCACAGTTTACTATGCAACCCTCAATTTATTCATCTTATCTTACTGACAAACCTCTGAGTTTCAGTTACTGTTTTACATCTCTCATTGTAGCCAACATGTGTTAGGCAAAGTAACTAAATCGAATCCATTCACTTTGTAAATATTTGTGGTTTTATTGAAAATAATAGCTCTCAATAGAATTCCAATATCGAATTAAAAATGTTATAGTTGAAATAATTGAGTCGATTATCAATCGCGTATGTAAGTTTGGATTTAAAGAACATTTAACGAACGCTACTGGCCGCCAAATGTGTCAAAACAACCAATAAAAATGGAAGACAGTAGTTAACAGTTTAATGTATAGATTTATCGTTTGTTGTATTTTTTCTTCAAAAACTATCATATACAAAAAATAATTATAATAATAATAGTAATAGTTATAGTTGATAAAAGGGAAAAGACTTTATTAATTGGAAAAAATGGTAGATAGAAACGAGAAAGTGTTGCTAGAACTGTTGAAAATACCTGGAAATAATAGCTGTGCTGATTGTGGGAGTAAAAGTATGTCGTTGATTTTATTGTTTTCATTTAATTGTTTATCTATTTTGAATAAAATCTATAATGATTTAATGTTGATTTTATAGATCCAGAATGGGCGTCCTACAATATAGGTATATTTATTTGTACACGATGTTCTGGTGTACATCGCAGTATGGGTGTACATATTAGTAAAGTGAAACATTTGAAATTGGATCGTTGGGAAGATTCGCAAGTTGAACGTATGAAAGAAGTCGGTAATGTTAAAGCCAAACTGAAATATGAAGAACGTGTACCACCATGTTATCGACGTCCAAAAGAATTCGATCCACAGTAATTGACTTGTTTTTATTGTTTTGTATATAATTTATATCGTACGATTAATTATTTCATTCTATAGAGTTTTGATAGAACAATGGATACGTGCAAAATACCAAAGAGAAGAGTTCTGTTATCCAGAACGTCAAACTTATATAAGTGGCTATATGCAAGGCTTTTTAATGAAACGTGGTAAAGAAGATAGTAAATATCATTCACGTAAATTTGTACTATCAGAAGCTGAGAATACGTTAAAATATTATGTACGTGAAAATAAATATCCAAAAGCTGTATTAGAAATATCCGAATTGAATGTTGTATTTGCACCAGAAAAAATGGAATATCAAACATCATTACAATTGACTTTTTTAAAATATGGTACAACACGTCATATTTACGTATATCATGAAGAAGGTGAAATTATAACGAATTGGTATATGGCGATACGTTGTGCTAAATTACATCGTTTACAAGTTGCTTATCCATCAGCAAATGAAGCTGATTTATTAGGTTATTTAACTGAAGATTTTTCTAAAGAAGGTTGGCTATGGAAAACTGGACCACGTACTAGTGATGGTTTCAAAAAACGTTGGTTCACATTGGATAATAGAAAATTAATGTATCATGATGAACCATTAGATGCACATCCGAAAGGGGAAATTTTCATTGGTGAATTGATTAATAATTAATTAATTTCAATCGAATTAATTGATATTTATTATAATTGAAGGACATTCAATGGATGGTTATAGTGTTAGAATTGGTGTAGGTGCTGGTGTAAAGGATCAAGGTTTCTCATTCGCTTTAACAACACCAGATCGAATTTATAATTTATCAGCACAAACTGAAAATGAACGAGACGAATGGATTGAAAATATTGAACGTGTTCTAGCTAGACCTTTAACACATCAAGACGCTACAAGTAATTAATTTATAATTAATTCAAATAATTAAATCATATTATATGAGTATTTATTTCCAGTATGTGCTCGATTAGTGAGGAAAAGGACCAATACAAATTCGATGAGTATATTCAGTCCAAGGTAGTTGCTAATTAATACATTGTTATAAAACAGTTTAAAACCCCTTTTTCTATATAATAATAGAAATATGTAGGTTTAGCAATACAACATAAATTTGATACAAGAAAAAAACAAATCTACAATTTAGATTTTTTTGGAATTAAAACAATTATAACCAAAGTTGGCAGTATTTTCTAATAATAACAAGTGAAAGACATGAAAATGATATGGAAATATTGAAATTGTAATCAAATAGCAAACTGCATATCAAGGCCTAAATTTATTTAAAATTTACAACCTAATTTTCAGTTTGCTTTTAAAGAAAAAACAATTACAACCAAAGAACAAAGATAATTATTATTATTTTATAATTATTATTGTAATTTTTTATTATCATTAGTTTAAGCACAGGGTTTTTTTTTTTTTTTGTTTAGTAGTATCTGTTATATTTTTTGGTATAAATTTAGAGAGTATGAATAATTTTTTTGACGAACATATCTGAAAAGTGTTGCCATTTCCATTTGATATGTGCCTTAAGAAATGGCTTAGAGAAAAAAATTGAAATCGAGGTACAGAAAACAATTGTAATCAATTCAGTCCTGTGCTATTTATTGCAATATGTTATTTGATCGCCATCTATGATTTTGTAAAAGATCCAGATATTATTAATATCATAAAAAATTATAATAACTGGATTAGATGACGAACAGATAATTTATATCGTTAATAATTCTCATTATAATCATCATTTAAATAATATTGCTTGTAGTTTATAAATGACTCTTTTCATCTGATTCATTATAATTCATAATCATCACTGTTCCTAGTCTTAATAATTAATTTACAAAACAAACAAAAAGATCAACTTTAAATTGCGTTTATCTGCTTGCCTATTATTTTTCGTTTTATTTGTTATTCTCTATTTAAT